>WWPM01017696.1:0-47656 GCA_023279145.1 Glomeris maerens | reverse complement strand
TTTTTTTTGAGGGAGAATCAATGTCAAGGCCTGTAAACTCCTCAATAAGGCCGCCATTTTGCATTGTTCTCCCCCAGATAATGTTCTATTAAATGCACTGAACTAGTTTCAACACATTTGAGGTCTCTAATTTGCAATAGTAGTCGGCTGTCCTCTGAAAAATGGGCGTTTTGTTGAGGAAGGATCAATGCAAATGCCTCCAAACTCCTCGTTAAGGCCGCCATTTTGCATTGCTATTCCCAGAAAATATACCATTAAAATGGAGGAAAAAGTTGCAAGACATTTGGGGATATATAGTTATTTGTGTTTTCAATATAGGGCTGGATACATTACTGTGTAGATTGCGTGTTTAGACATGATAATTTCACGGTTTACTTTGTGGTTTTTGAGCGGGAAATTTGCAAATGCGTGACTGTGGCACGTTTTGCATTCAGTGGCACGATTTATTTCTCAAATTTTGTGCAGAAAAGAAAAGAAATGCGAAGGTCTTTGAAGGACGTCTCAGTCTATTTTCCATCCCTTTTTTCCACTGTAATAAATCGACAGGTTTTACTTTATCACACTTATTATAATCTAACACATCATTAAAGTCCGTAGGAAAAAAAAGTTATCCTTTCAAATAGTTTGAAGGACATTGTTATATATCTATTTTATAACTGGAATTTAGAATTTTTAAAATGAAATTCCCGCATGATTTATTAATAATTATAGGTTTTCTTACGGATTGATTTGCAGATGGATACAATAAAAGTAACTCCTGGGAGGTCCACAATATGTGTAAGTATATAATTTGCATGCTGTTTTATTAGCCACAAAGTTGATTTGGGAAAAAAATAATGCGTTTTTGTTGTTTAAAAAAAAAAACAATAACACACCCACAAAAAATTTGGTTCATTTCCTGATAGCAGAAGATTGTATTGTGTGCAAATAGTGAACAATATCAGGTATTTCAAGCAAAAAACATTGTTATAATAGTTGAGAAAACAGTTGGGAGAAACTTTAAAAAAAATATGTGATCATGTCCTTTTTTTAATGAAGTTAAAACTTGTAATTATGTATCAAGTCTATGGATTTAGGAAATGTAAATTATAATTAAGGACTCTTAAATAAGCAGAAATATAGAAATGTGTAATTTTCTAGGGATTATTTATGTAAATTGGGGAAGAAAAATTTTAGAATTTCTGGTTTTTCTTTGAAATCTATTCCAAAACAAATTTAATTACACTGCCTTTAAAAAACAATTGTGTAATTACACAGGAATTCAAATACAATAAGATAGTTATTATATATTATATTATAGATAAATTATACGAAATATAAATTAATAGACCAATAAATTACAGTTTTTATTTGAAAAACAAAATAACTGAAATTATATTTTAATTTACATTATAAATCGATATAAATTGATCAATATGTAACTTCAAATTGATTATTTTGAAATTCAAATCTGAAAGTATTTGTTGATTAGAATAATTTCCCATTCAAAGCTTGTTTTAGAAATATGGGAAGCAGCAGCGCCATCTATATGCAATTACTAGCACAATGGAGCTGCAATTATAATTGTTACAATATAGCCAAATAAACATAATCATGTTTAATTCTTCCTCAATGAGATTTCCATTTTTATAATGGGAGGAGACATTATGATTGCAGTGGGAGGAGCTTAATCCTGCATACAGTCCATTCCAGTTGATTCAGTTGTGTGCCGAGGGCGTGGCTTAGACTCCATTTTGTAAAACATGTGAAACTGAACATTGTGTTTTGAGGGAGTGAAAAGAAGAAGTGGTTAGACTAAAGTTCAGTCGGCCATCTTTGATTCAATGATGGACACGCCCATTGCTTAATGTTAATTGTTTTTGTGTGTAATTAATGCATTTTCTCACAGGGTGGAGGTATTGTGAGTGTAAACGTCCCTGCACAAGTTATCCAATCGCAAGTTGCTATTGGCAGCAACAGCCAATGGGCGTTGAGCTTCGAAGGAAGGACGCAGCGACACCTGGTGGCGGCCACAGTCAACTCTATTGCGGAATCCATTCAACTCAAAGCCATCGTTCCAGGTAAGATTGGCGCCATTTTGCTCCACTTTACTCTAGCTTGTAATATAATTTAATGTGTGAATGCCAGTTTGAAAACAATTCATGAAAATTTGGTTTTAATGAAAGAAATGCTGTATTTTTGGAGTAAAGTTTTGGGTGTTTTGTGTGAAGGAAAAATAGAGCGAAACTTATTGCACTTTTTGATGAAAAAGAAATGGAAAACGAGGCCATGGAAAAAAATAAAAACCCAACTTAACCCATATAATTATTTGCTGACTGGTTTCGAAAATTAGTTTCGAAATTTCAAACTTCTCCAGCACTTTTTCAAATAATATTAATGTATAAAATAGTGTTTCTTATTTTCAAAACTTGAAACTTTCTTTACTATAGTTCAACAAAATAAACTCAAAACAAATCCACAACTTCAAAATCTACTTCTATTCATCTATTAAATGCATTTTTAATTTTAAAGTTTTTTTACTAGCAGAGTTGACTTAATAACTTAATCATGAAATGTACAAACGCATAATCACGCATCTATTAGTGCGAGTAATAAGCTGTTAAATGCACTTTTACGGGTTCAATATGATTGGTAATTTTATGAACATTGTCCTTCTTGTAGTAAGGTTCTATATATAAAAGCTATAAATGCCTAATTACACACTAACTGTGAAAAGTAAGTATAGTCAAGAGCAAATCTCACCCAAATTGGCTTACAGCAATGGCCCAATATATAGTGATAATGACCAAATTGTTTACTAAGAATGCAGAGTTTGCAAACAAAGCTAATATAATATCGCACAAATCCCAACATTGCAATCAAGGAAATAGTGAAATTGACAGCTTTTCAAAATTAAGTGGTCAGCATATCGTTTTAAATTCGTCAATTAATAATACCAGAGGCCCTTTAAGCATGTATATTCAAAATTGTATGAACTTTTGTCAGCATATCAGCACAAAAGTCAGATAACTACTTAATTTTTACATTACTCTATGTCTATTTAATGTTATATTAATGATACTTCATTTAACATTCATCAGTTTGGAAATTTAAACCTTTTTCCCCCCAACAATATTAACTAAATACTACACAAATAAGCTATTAAATGCTTATTACTTATGAAATATGTTTGTATATTTTTTCCCAATTAAATATAAGTGTTTAATTACGTATGCACTGAACTAGTTTTGACACATTTGAGGTCCGTAATTTGCCATCGTAGTTGGTAGTCTTCCGAAAAATGGCGGCTTTGTTGAGGAAGGATCAATGCAAATGCCCCCAAGCTCCTCAATAGGGCCGCCATTAGAACATTTTCCCAAATTAACAAAATTAACTCGCAAAGTTTGCATTTCTGAATATTTCAATCGAGTAAATAAGCTATTAAATGCACTTTTATGGATTAAATAAGATTGTTGTTTTTATAGTTTTAAAATTAACATTTCCTGAATAAAGTACGACTATGTACGAAATCTATAAATGCATATTAATGTAAAATATGCGGTGAACTGTGACCGGGTTTCTTTATGTAGAAATTGAAACATTTTTCCAATGAGCAATATTAACTCTTGATTGAGCAAAGTGTGGACTATAACTAGTTTTGAAGTGAGATCGTTCACACTAAAACCCACATGTATAGTGTATATAGGTGTGTATATACATACTACATACAAACACACATATGGGATAATAAAATAAACGTCGAAATGTGTGTTCTACAAAGTTGGGTCATTCCCTTTCAAGTCCAAAAATATGTGGAAAAAACAGAGCCATGAAGAGAGGGTTGCACTGTATATTTTTTCCCCCCGCCCCAACATTATTTTGTTTTTAGATTTTTCCAGTTGTTGGTTGACTAGACAAGAAAGTTTACAGGATTTTTGAAAGTGAAAAATGTTTCGAAAACATGGACGACTTGTGCTCAGTCACGAATACTATTGTTTGCAAACTCATCCAATGGCGAAAGAGAAACATTTTCACAGCGCCACCTACATTCTAACTACATAATTGCACCCCGCAATGAAACCAATATCTGACCCAATCTTGAAGAATAAATAATAGCCATTTCCTAAAGAAAATAACTGGTTTCTTCGGTTTTCCATCTAAAATCTTCATTAAAAATCACTCAAATGGTAATCAAGTATTACAATAAGGAATTGTAATTATATATTGCAACATTTTAATGCAATTTCCAAGATTTTACTAAAATAATGTAAACTATATTTAATTTTTTAACTAGCTCCCAGTTCATTAAAACATTTTGAAACTCAGATATTATTAACATAATAATTAAACTTTGTAACTATTAGTGAATATAACTGTGGATAAATTCAAAAATGTAATTTAGCACGTTTATAATAATTTGTATAATTATAATTTGGCTAGTTTAAATTCGTTATTTAGCTTAATTCAACGTAGAAGTTTATGTTTAGCAATTAATGATGAAATATACTCAATGTCTAAAATGTTAGTTGAATTTGTAAAATGAAAAGGTAAAAAAAAACAGTAATTCAAAGGTCAGTTCAATATTCAAATACTGGCAAACAATTGACATCAATATGCAGCCAAAAAAGTCCAAAGATTAAACATGGGTTTTAGTTCTGTGTAAAATACGGGTCATAGTCCACAATCTTATTTACTGGTGCATGAATAACATGAATAAAATGAATAAAATGAACAAAAGTAGATTCAATTGAACATTTGCAGATTAAAGCGCTTTAAAGTAGTATTAATTAATTTGTTGGTAGATACAAGTTTTCTAAACTAAGATTAAATTATACGCAGGGAAAAACGGGAATTTTGATATAGTACACTAATTTTCCTGGGCTTTGCTTTTAAAATGTAACGTAGTTATTTGGCTAAAATCCCTATTTTGACGAAATTGCATTTTTGCAATGAGTTGAGCTATGAAGCACCATGAGAAGATTATAATTCATTTATTAGTATAAATTTTCGCGGCGGAAGAAAGCTTTTCATCAATGTCATCGTATCGATTTTGGAAGTTGCACTATATACTGTATAGGATATAAAACTTTGTAAGATTTTTCCTGAGTGCGTTTAATTTTTAAACACCGAGAAGAGCGAAGATTCAACATCAATTTACTGCCAAAAGTAATCGATAATTGCAATCAAAACCTTCTATCTGCGCACTGAATATCAGTCAATAAAATGTAACTTAATTGCATTTTCCCTTAATCAAATTCTAAGTTTTAAGAATTATAGTATTTTCCGATTCAGTTAAGTATGTTTATACTGCAAGTTACTGTATACCAATTTGTTTAGCTTTGGGGCACCATAGTTGGGGCAAACTTGTTGATGATCTATACATCATGTTGGGACCTATATAAATAAGCAGATATTTCTAAATTGGACATTCTTTGTTCGTATTTAAGATCCTATAATGACAATTGTTGATCTATTTAGATCAAAAACTTCTGTGGCCTCATTAGATATCTTAATTTGAACAGATCACTTCAATCTCCTTTGTCACTTTCATCTTTTTTCCGTATTGACATTGAAGGAAATCGTTAATTGTGTGAATTAAGTACATATTAATGTGGATTTAAATTGATTTAGGCAATTTTCAATATTACAGGTCATTAACAGTCATGAAAGTATTAATTTAACCTGTTTGCCTAAGTTTGAACATTCAAAATGAAGGGAATAATCAATCGAAGCTGTGATATCAGTCGTTGTAAGTGACGTCGATGCGTACCGATGACGTCATTCCGTACTTCGTTTATTTGCATCCGTATAAAACCGTGAAATCTTTTTGAGTTGCCCAACTTTTGCAATTGTTATTTCAACAAAACGTTGTCATCTTCATTTGTAAGGCAGATAGGCTATATTAGGTATCTTAAGTGCCCTTTTAAGTTATTCTGCTAAGGTGTTGAATGTTGATTTGTGACACCAGGTGGCGGTACTTTTTGCCAAAAATAGTGCACTGCGATCGATGATCTTCAAAGTTATTCTCACACAAATATGAGAGGAAAAACCATAAAAGAGTTTTGTTTTTTTATAGTTTTTAGCCCTTTCACTTCACTTTTTCGCTCCATCTTTTGCTTGCATGTGTGTGTTTATTGGGGCCTCTTCTTTCTCCTTCAGTGAAAAAAAAGAAACACTAGGGAAGACGTATATGTATGTGATCCAAGAAGAAGAAGTAGTAGTAACTCTTGTGACTATACATACTATAGTATAGGACCAGTGGATCGATTCCAAAATAGAAACCAAGATAAAATGAGGTGGCCCTATCCTCTTGTGTGTAGGTGTGTATATATATAGTGAGTACTTTCTTCTTCTTGTCTCTTCCAAATTTGTGGAAGAACATAAAAAGACTCCGGAATTAAAGCCATGAAAGGGCTATATAACAACTTTGGCCCCAAGTAGTTAGTAATAGATGTCTTGAAGTGTGACAATCAAAGTGATAGATAAGGTGCATGCCCTTGTCGTTACTGAACAGATATACTGTACAAAACGCAGTGTCTTAAAGTGGCAAAGTATAGGGCATATAAGTTAAGTCAGGAAAGGAAGAATGTGGTAAAGTTATATAGGGAATTTGAAAAGATTGAAGAACTTTCAGGAAAACTGAAGCAGTTTTAAGAAAATTGAAGACTGTATTTGAAGGTGAATTGTCAACAAATACTTTCTTCAATTTTCTTAGTTTAGAAACGACTAAGAAAGTGAGTTGTCCCTTAAATACTTTCTTCTGAAGCAGTTGGAAGAAAATCGAAGAAAGTACTTAAATACTTCAACTAAAGCAATTCTAAAAAATTGAAGACAATATTTGAAAGTGAAGTTTCAATAATATACTTTCTTCATTTTCTTAGTTATTTAGAGACAACTAAGAAAGTAGGTACATAAGTGAATTGTCATTAACAGAAGCAATTCTTAAGAAATGCGTCTTTTGTATTACAGTGTGTAAAATATTTGTCCAATATGAATGTATCTTTATATGAAAATTGATCAAGTATGACTTCATCAATGGCGGATTTGGTCACGTGATCTGCACACTCACTCAAGAGCTGCACTTGTGTGCATGGTCATGTCAGCTATAGGTCAGTGTGTAACACTCTTGTTTGCCTTTGCTGATGACCACAGAGCTCTGGAAAAGCATAATAAAGAGTATATAACCAATCACGGTTCATAACTTTGCACAGGGAAAGTGGAGAGAAAGGAACAAAATGGCCGCCAATGACGTCACTGGCGTGTGAAACACGTGGCAATGAATATTCAACTTCCCGCTTTCCTTGTAAACATGTGACCGCCCACACACTTTCCTAAGTCCAATTATATTGAAGTTGGACTTTCCCAACAAGGGCAGCCTGGCTAACACTTCCAATTTGTTTTAAACTTTTCGAACAAGGACCGCCCACACAAGCGGTATGACACTTTGGTCGCACTTACGTCACCTGCTAGTCTTTCATTGCAAATGTATGGGTTTTTCCCATATTGCACTTTGGCATTAGAGGCGTTTGACTAATTAAGTGGGCGGCCATCTTGGTGCCAAGTCATTGGGCAATTAGTTAGCCTCGTTAAGCAGGAACTCGGTGAGCAGCAACAATAATTTGCCAGGTTTGAATGAGATGGGAGACGTGATGATCCCAGGTGTAATTTGTACCGATTTTCAATTTGCCCAATGCATTTCTTTTCTTTTCTTATACTGCGATGTCTTAGGTCCAGCCAGCCTCGAGTTTGAGATTTATCTGGGGCAAGTTGATAGGTGGGAAGTCGTAAATTTTCGTCACCAAACTCGATAACCTTATATTTTATAGGATTTCTTTCTCACTCGGTGTTCGGACTCTTCCTATTCCTTATACAGTATCTCAACGTGCTTTAATGCGAGTTTTCTTGAGAAAAATATATATACCGTCTTAGCTGCTTTCTACCCCATCCTTCCTGGTGTGTGCACAACACACACTTCCGGTCTCAGCTTTTTTCTTTGGGAAACTTCTCAGATATCAAAATGTCTTAAAGAAATTACAGATACATGAAGACTAATTATTATTACGCATGGTAGGAATCTGTTGTACAGTATATTGTTTAGGGATCTGTGGTGATGTCATCTTCGGATCTGTGATGATACAGTGTTAGTATCTGATGATCCCATCAGATCCGTCCCTCATAATTGTGCACACATGTAATGTGATCTGTGATGAAACACATATTTGCTAAATTGCGATCTGTGATACTGTGATTATACATTCTAAAGATCTGTGATCAAATTGCTTAGTGATCTGTGATAAAGCTGGAACATATCTGCATGTGATCATATTGCTTATTCATCTATGATGAGTGATCTTGCAGGATCAGTAACATAATAAAATCTATAGCTATCGTATTGCTTATTGATCTATGTGACAAGTGCAAGAATCTGTGACATTCCTTAATTGATCTGTGATTATAATTGATCTAGGGATCTGTAATATAGTAAACCTGTTATTTCACATTGCTTTCATTGATCTGTGATCAATACCACATGTATCTTTGTGATGCATGAAGCTGTCAATTGGTTATGTTTTACGGTTTGAGATGTAAGTGTCTATGTTGCATACAATACAAATCTATATATAGTGTGAAATAACTAAGTATATTTGGCCAAGAAAACGATTGTTTCGTTCCCATGATGCAGCTGCCAAGATTGCGATCAATATTCTTCTTGTCTGAAGGATTTTTTGCAATGAGAAAAGGACCCCAAAAAGCTACACATGTATACCTACTTGTGATTGATGACCATACTCTTATAATGTGTTGCCTTTCAGCTTCAGATTTGTTATGGTTTGTAAATTGTACAGTTGGTGTCCTTTATTATATGAGAAAAGGAAAAGTTTGATTGTTTGAACTGCTTCTCATAATTTCCACTTTCTAGCAATTAAATTTCATAAGTTATAATTTCAAATCAATTATCACTTTCCTGCCTCATTAATTTCTAAATTTGGTTTGGTAATTCCGGTATAATTTTACAGAAGCTGTGAACTATGTATTTCCTAATTCCAGGGTAAACTTCCTGCACTATACATACATGTATGTGTACATATAGCAGGACCAGGCAGGATCTTTTTATGTTAAAAATAGAGCAAAATACTGCGAAATACTGTGTATTATTCATTGGCGAAGTTTATCTTTGTAAAGTTGAAATTTGCCAAATGTTACACTAAAAGAATGTTGAACTCTTAACACGTGTACATTGTAAAATTGCTATTCGCTCTTGTCGGAAATATTTGCTACAATTTCGAGAAAAACGATATCCGTGATTGAAATGCATGCGAGGTTTGTATATAGCAACAACCGTATTGTAAGGCGCTATTTCTAATGGAGTTGAGGGCAATATAAATTCGTAATTGCATGATAAGGCTGTTTTTGTGATCTATTATTAAAATGAAGTATATACCTCCGATGTTTATAAAATAAAAATAGAAATATTGTATTGCTAAAATACAGTTGTGGCCAAATTAATAAGAAACTCTGGGATTTTTAAGATTTTAATTTATAAATATGATGCCATCCTGATAATTCATTAAAAGTAAACGTTGTTCTTCATATCTCTATGAAAAAATTGTGCATTCCTCCATATTTTTTTTAAATTTTAGGGCGTTTTTTGGTGGCCAATGTTGATAGCTGCAATAAGGTAGGAAAATAAATATGACAACTTGGTGAGTTGGCAAACAATCATGAGTGGTAAAGACTAGTTTATACAACAAATACTAAATAATACTGTGTAATTAATTGGATGTAGACGACCCCCCTTTCAAACCCTTTATAGGGATGAAATAAATATAGTATATTATTACAACAAATACTATTTCCAGAAACAGGAATTGTATTGCTATCAATAAAAACATCCTTAAAATTTGAAAGAAAATCTAGAGGAATGCAAAATCTTTTAATGGGAAAATGAAGAACAATGTTTATATTTTAATAAATTATTAGAATGATCATTTAAAATTAAGTAAAATATTATATGCATGACATAAAACCTAAAAAAATCTGATAAATTCTAGAGTTGCTATTAATTTTATTGGTCTGCACTAGTGATTAAAACTTCATATTTAATTTGTTAATGAACATAGCCACAGTTAACTGCATAAGTAAGACACTCGTGTAGAAAACGTGCAGCTTTTGAAGGAAAATGTTTCAAGATTGAAGCTGGTGCTTTGCTTAGCGTTATGAATTAGGTGCTATTTTAAGACATCACAAGTTTGGGCAAAAAGGAATTAGTTGTAGTATTTGGCTGGGGTTTATGACTTTGGCCGTCTTGGAAGTGACATTGCAAGTGGAAGCAACTGAGCGTGTTTTAGACCTCATGCAGGGGGGTAATGGGTTTACTTTTTGAATTTTCTTAAGGAAGAAAAAAGCGAGGCAATGTGGGCACAATGCACTTTTCTGGTCGGGTTTGCGTAACATGCGTTAAACTGTATAGGAAATGTGTTTTTTCCCTCCTGTTTCTTGTGAAGCAATCATGCTCAAGGAAGCAAACAAAGTTTCACATCTTACATATGGTTTATATAGGTATTCTCGTGGGCAATTTAACAAACGGCATCTGTTATTAAATTATATTCACCTATACAAACATAACTTTCCTTGAAATTCAGTGTGTAGTACTTTGTACACGAAATGTAGTTCTTATTAACGACATTTCTCAGGGATTTGTAAATATTAAACTGTACTTAGAAATTCTCATAGTTCTTATTCTGTCCATTTGCGATTAATGTCCAGATAATTGTTTGAAAACACATGTAAGGGACAACGAAAGAAAATCCAACATCAAGTTATGTAGGCGTTTGATTATGTTAAAGCAATTGCATTTGTAGATTTAATTCAGTTAATGTTTGATATATAAAGTTATTTCAAATGTGTTCATACTATACTGTAGTTTGTAATAAATATTATAAGGCATTAGAAATCAAGATAATGTTGAAATTTCTGTTAGCAATTGTGCATTTTTCCTAAATGTTCCTGTTAAATATGAAAGTGTAATTAATTACAGTAATGTACATGTTTAATTAAATGAACTGTAATCTTTGTTATTTGATATACAGTATATTAAGGTTTAGGAATGTTATACGTTTGGCTTGAAGCCATAATTTCTTATGATTTGGTTTTCTTTAACTTTCTAGCCCACAGTGAACCGGAAACAGTACAACTGAAGCTGTTCCAAAAGTGCTCGCAACATGATGCTGTCACTGCATTTGATGTGATCGCCAATGGATTCACATATGAACCAGATCCACTCGTAGAAATCCTCAGGGACATCATAGTGAACCTTGAAAACCGAATGGACGACTTGAACTCCTCCTTGGCTTCTTCTTGTTCTTCGGTTGAAGACAATGATGAAATCTCAGCTTTCGACAGACGGTTCAATTCCGCTTTGGAATCCGTTCTGCAAACTAATAAAGATCCAAACTCTTCGGAAAATACAGGTTAGTTTCTGTGTGTAATTTCTGCATAGGTCCCTTATTACTCAAACGAAATCAGTCGTTACAAATTTAGTCAAATATGCTTCCAAATCAACTTCAAAAAATCGCTGCACAGGTATTTTTTCCATGTAGTGCAGGTTTGTGATGATTCAATATAGAGATCTGTGATGATAGGGTAGTGATTGGTGATGATTGATAAGAGATTTGTTAATACAGAAAGTGATTGGTGATTATTGAATTATAGATACCTGTTATAAAAGAAGAGTGATTGGTGATCATAGAATAGAGATCTGTGATAATAGATTAGAGATTATGAAATAAATATATGTGATTGGATACAGATTTGTAATATTAAGGAACAAAGATATGTAGGTACTTATAGAATTGAGATCTGTGATTACATAATAGAGATCTGTGATTATGATTTAGATTCGTTATTATAGATTAGTGATTGGTGATTATTGAATATAGATCTGTTATTTTATAGAATAATGATCTTTGATATTAAATAATAAAGATATGTACTGAATTGAGGTCTGTAATTACATAATAGAGATCTGTGACAATAGAATAGAGATTGCGAAATAAACATATGTGATGACTATTTATTGTTATAGGCGTCCTGTTCAAATGATAATTTGTAACAGAAAATTGTAGGTTTGGTTTTTACTCAACTTTAATAATAACACATACACGAACATGCACAATGGCGGCCATTACACAAGTTTTTGAAATGTGTACCTATTAATGCATTGAGGATGAAATTATTCTCTGTGACAAGTTTATTACGAGTTCTTTGCCCTGAACATTTATATGCTTCAATTAACTTCAATTAAAACCAAATTTTACTCCTGAAAGCGGTTCGTTTTATTAGGTGCTATAACAACAACAACTGCATTTTGTTTCGTGTTTCTGGTTTTGTTAGGTCGTCGTTCGCCGGTGGCGGCGCTAGTGAGGTGGGCAACACATAGGAAGCTTTGGAAATCAAGGACCAATCTTCGGTGCAGACTCCAAAGTTGGCCCAAACAGGAGGCTGATGATGGTCATGGTCACGTCGTTGTTCAAACGGACCAATGGCAGAATGAAGGGGAGGAGAAAAACTTGGATGTGAGAGGAGTGTGTGATTACAGGGAAGTCGACTGCAGCGCCACCACCGCAGTTGGGGAGAGTCCGCATTTGCATAGACAGGTTAAGATCGAGGAGAAGGAGGAGGAGGAGGAGCAAGAAGAAGAAGTTGACAGCCAACCAAAGTAAGGCAATTCCATTTCAATTTCAACAGTGAATTGATTGATGTTCAATTCATTAAAATGTTTCCTATCATTAATCAGGGAATACAGTAAAAAAAAAACAACTTCTTAACAATTAAGAAATGGAAGCTTGCTTTCTACATGTTAACCAACTAAAAAGTCTCATGATCTGATCTGCAAAACCAGTTTATACAGATTTAAATATACAGCAATTGAATATGTGATTTTGAAATTATACTTCAGTTGGATTTAGGTCATTTTGGTAGTAAGTAGTTACAGTAATCTGATTCCAGGATTGTTTGGATTATGACCAAATCCATAAATGAGCAAAGTCTCATTCTGCTAACAACTTCTGACAAATATAGTTTAGTGATTTAGGGGGAGAAAAAAACAAAAAAACTTGCGCAGTAATAATTGTAATAATAATCTATATTTTAGAAGATGCCTTTATCGTTCATGCAGGGGAGCTTTTAGGTCCAAATGTCATGCAGTGAAATCACAGGGAAAATCGAGGAAATCATTTTGTAAAAATATTTGAAAATTATGGGAATTAATTTGCATATTCGCATACATTTGCAACACAGCAGAAGGATCGGTTTCACACTTAGGCGTTAGCTGCTCAGCCTGACATACAAGACAGCAAATACAGCCACAGAAGCTAGCTGTGTGCCAGGCAGGGAAGCTGTAATCAGGGTGCAGAGAGGCTTCCTTGCGTCAGAATAAATTCTCTGAAAATTCGCCCGTTATTCAATGGGACCTAGACTTTGCTGACTTAGACGAATTTGACAATGTTCTACAACTTTCAAATTGGGACTAGGGTGCTAACTCAAACGGTTCAAAAGGTAATTCTTGAATGACCTTGAAAATGACATCACAGGTCATGTGCGATATGATTTTCGGCTTGCCCCTCCACTACTTACTATTCAACGGCAAAACCTTCAAAACGATAACAGTTACCGTTTTTGAGATATTCCAGAAAGGCCGAGACTTTTGCCCCAACCTGTATATTGATAATATCTGAATTATTACATTTTAATTGATAAGTTTTGCAATAGATGACTTGAACCCAGCATAAATTGACGTTATATATTAGAAATGAATGTCGATTGATTCCCAACATTTTATCCAACTTTCGGTCGCAAATTCCCGAGAAGTACTTACTTGTTTGTTACATAAATCATTTACAATGTTAGTATAGTGAAATAACATGGTATTGCGCCATTAAAATTTGATAAAGCCAGAGGAATAAATCTATCCTCTCTCTGCCATGTCCTTTTCAATTTTTAAAGACGGCTATTGATCTTGTTTTGTTGAGAAGTTTGTCATCTTGTTTTTTTATTTAAAGGAAAAGGGTTTAGTGTGAATGTGATGTAAAATTGACGAAATGCCAAATTTCAACAGGAGTTGTAACTTTATTTGTATATTCTTCGCCTCAGTTGGAAAAGAAACTTGTTTGTCTTGTTTATTTTTTTGGGGGCAAAATAAGACTTGAAATGTTTTGTCACATGTAAATGTGAAGAACAGGAAATTCACTTGACTGTTATTCTTAAAGGATAACATTGAAACAAAAGTGTTTTGTTCAACTACATGTATGTCACCTTTGACAGGAAATGGTAATTTAGTGCACACTAGAGATCTTCTAAGTCAAGTGTAGGTAGTATACTGGGTTCATAATTCAAATTTTATAAACGTATTATTAATACTAACGAAAAAACAAACAAATGGTAAGATGCAAATTTTACGTTTTGAAGAATTGGAGCAGTTTCAAGTGGAAAATAAAAATGAACCTTTTTTGTAAATATCCAAGATGTGCTATTTCTGTTATAGTACTGTTTATTGACACCAATAACTTCATATATCTAATTTTTCCATATTCACGAGTGCACTGACTTTTCACTTCGCACTTTTCTTCAAAGTGCTTGAAATGTTTTTGATCAACACTTGATCTAGTTCATCATTGTGTATCAATATACAGTATTACAATTCGGATGTCTATATTTGCAGATATAATGGAGTAGGTATATCGTTTATTTCAAATTTATTAGACATTTTTGTACATATATTTATGGGAAAAATAATTTGTTGTTAAATACACGCATCTTCATCTGTTATATAATTATTTAATACTATAATAATCAATATTTTGATTCGGTTATAAATTTTCAATCCTTTCAGTCAGTCTCAATATGCTATTTGTAAATTTATCGTTCTCTATATTTACAGCTACATATCACATTTTTCAAGCTCTATTGTATTATATCCAAGAATATTTCAAATATTGTTTCTAAATTTAAAGAATTGCCATTCATTTGATCGATTTCTGTATTCGCTTCGCCCATTAAAAACCGCATTAAAAAACATTAAAATTGGAGTCCGTGTTGAGGAATAATGTGGAAATTATCCACAATAAGGCCGCCATTTTGTATTTCTGCTATTAATTATTGGCAAACATTTTCTGCATTCATTAACTAATTCATTCGATCAATCATTTATTCATTCTTAACCGCATTAAGAAATATTAAAATTTGAGTCAATGTTGAGGAATAATGTGGAAATTGTCCACAACAAGGCCGCCATTTTGTATTTCTGCTATTAATTAATGGCAAACATTGCCTGCATTCATTAACTAATTCATTCATTCAATCAATCATTTATTCATTCTTCTCACATACCTATTATTTTTTTTTGAAAATCCGATTATTATAATCGTACCATAATCGGATTATGTATAAGATTTCAAAATAAGATTTTTCTATTTACAAAACCAGTCGTTTGGTTTTAAATCCAATCTGCATCATTATTACGGACTGGTTTATAGCTCAGATTACGAGACTAACTAATCAAATGGATCATAATCCATAAAATCGTAATTTTGGTGATAAAAGATTATAAATGTATCGCAAACGACAAAATCTAGCTGTTACTGCCCCTCGGTAAAAATGGATGATACTGTAATTTTAAATCGATATGCGATGCATTGCAATAGTTTCGAAGTTATGTAACTGAAACGTGCAAATGCTTATTGTTAAAACAATCCAAACAGGTTTTTGTGTTGGCTTGTGTTTATAATAAGTCAGTGCTTCTGACACATTTAATAACCGGTGATAAGAAATATTTGTAAGGGAACTCGTTTTGAAATTAGGAGAAGGACACGAAATCATAATTTTAATGATTATTGGCGCCAAGGAGATTTGAGAAGTATCAGTAATAAAAAAAAAATAAGATGTTTATAAGGATTTGCCGAGTTACACAAACACTTGTGTGGCTGCTTTGTAGCCTAATCACATTTGTCTTTCTGCATTTCAGGTGTTTCATTGGTGGAACTGTGCCAGAGTTTACTGGAGGGGAAGAGGAAAATGAGGATTTGGATTTGCATCCAATCCAAGATAGTTGGACTGAAGATCAACAGCGCTTTGATTATGTGGTCACAACTGAACTGTTGAACTCAACCAGCACTTGTGGTATGTAATAATAACATTTTTCTGCTTTCTCAGTTAGTGTTTCATTTCACACTTTTTTGTGAAATCAATAAATAAATAAATTGAGCTTTAGTTTAATATATATATTTTAAAAGAGAATTCTAACAAAAGTTTATTTGTTAATTTCTGATTGTTCTTCAGTGTAATTTTCAGGGTACTTTAGAAAGCCTTGTCAGTTCACCATAAAATAATTAATTAATCCCAGTTTTCTTAAATAATCCTAATACTATATATTCATTTTGTATATTTATCTTATTTATTTTAATGTAACGAGAAAATATATTTATATTGGGAGAAATAGGCAAAAATGAGATCCTAAAACTGAGCATTGCTTAATTCTTTAAAATGTTCAGTTAAATTATAAATTAGGGGATTTGCTGCTTTCGATAGTAATAATTCTGAAAAATACAGTAAATTGATTATTGTGAGCTAGAGAAGTTATAGTTGTAATATTAAATTATCCGTATATCTTGGGAATTGCTACACTGAATCTCGGTGAATTCTCTTGCATTGTCAATATCAATTTGTTTCTTTTTACCTGTAATTCTTTATTAGTATTTTTTAAATAATATGCCACGTGCATGTGTAGGTTTATTACTCTTATTACTTTGTCATTTAACCCAATATATTGATCACTTTTTTGCTGTTCTTCCTAAATATGACAGTTGGAGGAGACTTACTTTATACATTTGAGCAATTTACTTGCCAATTGTAAGTGTCATTTTGCAAATTGCAATGCAGATCCTTTTTGCCCCGTTCAAAAACAAATCGATTTATATGCACTTCTAAAAAAAAGTTAGTAAGTAGTTTGTGAAATTTATATCCGGGATTCTGCACTTTTACGGTAGGTTTATATTATTCCTTTGTCTGCCATGTAATAAACTATATAGAAAATCGATCACACTTTTTAAGCATGTATTTAAATCATTGCTGTCCTAAATTTTTTGAAGCGAAAATTTCCCAACAACCAGGTGATATCTTTTTCCGAAGCGCCACCTGGAAGCCGAGTTGTCCTTTTTATATAAATTAAGATCGACTTTGGGCTAATCTTAATCCTTTTTCAATATTACTATTCTGATTGAGCTGAAATTTTGCATTAAGATGTCAAATTTGGTGAATTTCTATAAAGGTTTCGCGAAGTTATTAACAATTAAAAATGTGGTCCTTTTTTTGGGACAAGCAATATTTTACAACATACCTTTTAATACAACTTCTTTATTAGCTAGTAACCTCTAATATATAGAGATATAATACCATTTCCACTGCATAAGAATTGTAAAATAACAAATGTTGTACTTACTACATTAGCTCCAGGGAGTTAATTATAATTGTGACAAGTTACACCCTTTGAACACCGCAATTTTCCAGAGTGATACTAGGAATGTTAGTTATATTATGTTTGTTTGCAGTCCTACTACATTTTGATGTCAGAAAAGTAAAAAACAAACTTGTATACAGTACACTAGCTTCTCAACGGGGTATTTCATTTCTGTTACCGAAATACGGAAGTTACATGGGATATATTGCAGACATATTACCCGGTGTTTAATGATAAGTGGTGTTATCCTTCCGTCACCTGTAATTATCCTGTTGCCCGTCAAATGTCACGTTACACAGAATATAATCCAAATAGAGGTCTGAAAAAGTTGTTGTTTTTCAAACTCTTTTGTTCCCAACGAGGAATTTAATGTACTGTCATCAAACAAGGCCAAGAAAGGAAGAAAAAAGCGAGGTCACAGTTGTAAAAAAAGTTACAGGATTTACCCTGTATATTGCTGTTTATCCCTATTAAAAGGGTCCACTTATATTTTACACACCAATTCGGAAACAATGCCAAGAAATCCATTGGCAACTTGTAAGAAAGTATTAACAGAGTCTAAAATGTTGGTGTAACTTGCCCTAATTTGAACACCTTAATAAAATAACCCCTTCTGCACGATCAGAAATAAGTTTTTATAATGTCGAAGTGTACAAATCTACAGGCCTTTCAACACAAGTTTGGAAATAGGTGTGGCCTAACGAAAGCTTGATTGGTTGAAATTTGTTGTGTGATAAGGTGGGCGGTCCTAGGTAGGTAAGCAAAATGGCGGCCGCTTCAAAACCAATTTTCCAATGATGATTCAAAAACATTGTAAAATGTTCAGGAATTGGAACAATCAGCTTTTGTTATGTAAAATATTGTTTTATTTTAAAACTTCCGCTAGATTGAGGCGTTGGAGTACGCTGATCCGCCATTTTGCTTTAAGTGCTTCGGCTAGTTGCTCCGCCCACTTTAGAACAGCCAATGGGGCGCAAGTGTGACTGGTCGCCATCTTCCCAAACTTATGTTGAAAGGCCTGTAGTGTCTTCAATTCAGCACATTAGATGTTAATTTTGACCCCTCCTTGTTTCTAAAACCAGCAAATGAAAGTGTTACGTTCTATGTTTCGCTGTTAGCACACCAGGGGCGCCACTTGCAGTGCCCAATATTCTGTTTTCCAGGTTGCAATAAACACTGGCTAAATGAGAAATAAGTAGTCGCTTGCAATATGATAAATAACATCGATTAAAATACCTGATAAAATCTGATATGTGTTTGCAACATTCTCTAGTTTTTGTTACAAGTTTTATAAAAGATGAATAATAATAATGGGTTTAATATGATATATGGAAGCAAATCTATCTTGTGTAGCCTATAAATAATGAGTCTTCTCTTCCCATGGGCATTAAGGGTTGTGTGTATTTTTCATAAATCTTATCTAGGTCCCATACATTACTGAAATTGTTGAATCTCTCGAACGAAGCATGCAATAAGTAAAATGTTTGCCTTTTCGGTGTTGTGACATGAAGACATGCCCTGTCTAGGGACTATTCATAAACCACGCCCCCAAATTAATCTCTATCTCAAATAGCAGTTTATCAAATGGCCACTTGGCACACTGCTTTCATTTGCCCTGGTATATGATCTCTTTTATTATGTAAGCTGAACGTGAAAATAGTGTAATTATTTTGTTATGCTTTCTGGTTGTCACATTTACATCTCATGAGGATTTTTTAAACCTCTATAAACTTTTGTCTTAAGCCTGTCACACACGTACAGTTAATCCTCAAGGATTGGACTGCTGTGGTGGCCCAATTGCGCCAATATCAAAATTGCAATCATGAATAAAATAAATTGAAAAATAAAGTTTACATTTAAATTCAAAACATAAAGCATTTATACATTTACGGCAAACATTAAAATTCAAAACATAAGGTAGTTATACATTTAAGGTAAACATTTAAATTCAAAGTTAAAACGTCTTGGCGGGTTTGGGCCACCATAGCAGTCCAATCCTTGAGGATTAACTGTACGTGTGTGGCAGGCTTTACATACTTCTTCTCGATCGTAATAAAATATTGTGTTTTTGTTAAATTATTCATTACAAATATACTATGCGTAGGTGCATGTCTTACATTCAAATCTTGTGATCGATTTTTAACCCAATTCCTGATATTCAATCGACTTGAAACTTTGCATAGTAAAGTATTTCAGGTGACAATACAAGATTTCTTTATAAATAAACATTAATTTGTTAAGTATGCAGATATACGAGGGTAAGTCAGAATTACACCCATTCTACCTTTAAAGTAGTAATGCAGAGGGTTTCACTTCATGCTAAGTGCTATGCCAAACTGTAGATAACTAAATTACTGATATAACATCGGGTCCTTTCGAAGGAATTTCTTTTTCCTCGTAAAGAAATCCTAATAAATAATTACCGAGAGAACGCAGCGTTTTGGTATCGCTGATTATAGTTCCTGAAGGTGGCGCCAGTTGCGCTCGTCGTATGTATGGAAAGTCATAATAATCGCGAATGACTGCCTGTTGGCTACATTTTGGTTACGAACTTGCACATATGACTACAGTTAGCTACCCATACTTTCACATTGTGACGTCAGAATGTTTCTGCCCATGCGAAAACAACATGGACGATTACTGTTCAAAATAAAGCGTTTTCAGCGTATCTCGGTAAACTAAGCAGAATATATTGAGGCTACATGCATTTTATACCTAAACTTAATGGAATAATCACTTTGATTAAGATGTCGAAAGCCTCTGCATTTATCCTTGAAAAATCTACTTTCTACGTAATCACCCAACAAAGTTTTGCATTTTGTGTACATTCTTCTAAATTCTTTTCTCAAAAAATCAAAGTTCAACTTCTGAACCTCAGGCTTCTTCACCACATCACCTGAGTGGGATATCTCCATTGCAAATTTGGTTTTCTTTGGCCACAAATCAAGACTGTATAATGGAGGATGTTCAAACACAGTCCTGCAGCCAAATTTTGCAAAGCAGATCCTTTTTGATGCAGGGTTTTCAAGAAAGGGATTTACAAACTTGTCTGAATGTATACAAAATGCAAAAATTCGACGATTACTGTATAGAAAAGTATAGATTTTGAAATATAGAATCCAATAAAAACGAGTTCAAATTGTGACTGTACTGTGCATACAAGACACAAACATGTTGAGGAAATCGAGGGGAAATGAAAATGTAATAAGGTAATTGGCTAATTGCCGATTGATGTACTGCTTTCTCGTTATTTTGTTGTTTGTTTTTGTGGAGAGGTTTTTGCTCCGACCTGTGTTCATTGATTGAGGTATAACAAATCGATAGGTGATGTTTGTGATGTGTATTTGCAGACGAGGATGTTGAAAAGCTTTTCCAACTGGTGATGGACACTAATTTGACGAGTCGCATTGCAGATACTCTTCCGCAACTAACTCCAATAAACTGCTCTGGTAAAGTATATTTCATTGTGTTGCTCTTTTAACCCGTGCGTGCAACTTAGATTTTGGGAAACGCGCACTTCAAAAGTTATGATATGACATATATAATTTATTATATGTGCAATAATGTTGTGTGCATCGTCCTGTCCTCCATAGGAAATTGCTGCAGCTTTTGGTGCCATTTTGGGTTGGCAATAAAATGAAAATGGCCCACACATAATTTAATGTTTCCCAACCGCTGTTGCCACCATTAATATATGCAGGGTGTCTCATGGCCACATTTCAATACTTTTACCAATAAATTTCTCAAGTCGTTTCTACTTTTTTTTCAAAGCGCAAAACAATTATAGTATTGGTGCAATTTTGCTATGAAAACGTATTTATTTGATCCAATATTAGTTCCTTGAATATTAAATTTACAATATTTTGAATTAAAATTCTAATGCCAATTTTCTGTAAGTTTCTAATTAGATTCCTTAATGAGATATGTCACATATGCATACATTTATTCAGTAAGATGGTAAATTTGGCGCTCAATATTAATCATATTAATAACTTTTTCTGCATTTCAAGTTGTAATTTCGCGAAATTAATGTCGTTTGACGTGCAATTACCTGATTTCTGCATGTATCAGATGTCAGATGCTGTAATTAAATGCCTTGTCTATTAGCAGGATAGATGATCGATAATATCCAGGTATACGTATGACGTCATAGTATTCATTAAATTATTAATAATTGTTCCTAGACGTCATGTTAATGCATACAGGTGATATATGAAAAAAAAACGAAATGAACTTTATAACTTCTTTGTTATCTAATTAGAAACATGTAAAATCTAAATGTAGTCTCAGGAGGATTGTGATCTTACACACAAGGCCTAGGCACAGTGGCCGGTTCACCAGAGTTTCTCGTTTCACCCACCAGAGGGCTGCATTCTTGCCTCGTGTAGTTTTTTTTATTCCTCTATAATAAGGTTTAAAATTGGTTCTTCCTAATTAAGTCTGAACTTTCTCCCTAAATATAAGTCTGAAGTAGTTTCTTCATTTATAATTAAGTCTATAAAGCCTTAAGTGTTTCTTCCTAGAAACTAAAGATATTTCGTAATAAAGTTTTCAGTTGTATAAGCTCTCAGGTGTTTTGAAGTTGTTTCTTCCTAAACTAAAACTAAAATTTCATAATTGTTTTTAGTTGAAGTACCGAGCCATTTCCAAGTATGTGTGCAGTTCTTTGCAATTAAGTGTCAAGTTGTTTGTTCCAAACTAAAACTTAAGTTGTTTCCTAATTAAATTTGTAGTTTTAAGTTCTAAGTTTTTCCTATATCTTGCACTGTTCCTTAATTATTATATACTATGAAGGTGTTTGTTCTTAATAAGTGTAAAGTTGTTTCTTCCTAAATTAAGACTAAAATTGTTTCATAATGAGATTTTTAGTTCAAGTTTTAATTTCTTCCGAAATCTTAAATCGCTTCAGTAATTATGCTAAGTTGTTCCTTCCTATAATATCCCAAGATTATTTATCAATTCAACCTGTGTAACTTTATTTCTCCATTTAAAGAATTTTTAATTTTGTAATTTCTAATATCATTATTATATCCTAGGTTAAAAATAGTTTCTTTAAATTTCTCACCGTTCCGTTTGTGGTGTGTGTAATAATAATATTGTTATCAATTATCATTTAACTCGACGTTATTACGTAATTGTGTTGACTTTCACTTCAGCACAACTGTGTAACCATTTCCTCACCATATAGATCCTAATTTTTACCGCAATTCATTTTCCGCCCACACTTCTATATAAAGCAGTGAACATTTTTGACGATATGTTATACGTCTTCGTAATTGAATTAGGTCTCTGGTTGTGCTCGTAGTCTCCACTTATAAATGCATTTTAACCGACAGAGTAAAAAACCGGTTTTGTTTATTGAGTAATTGCACAGTGACGTTGGCAAATATTCCCATCGATTTGTGCGAAAGGAAGTCGACCCAGTTTCAAATTAAGACAAAAATAGATACATATATGCATGTTTTTCTGCTGGAGTTACACAATTAAAGTCGGATTATTTTGTCTCTTTATTAATATTAGAAACTTCTTGGACTGGAAGTGAAGCTGACAGTGATGAGGATATAATCACGTGCTACGTTAATGACACTCCTGTGGATAATAGAATCGAGACTAAAGCTGAACTTTCAAGATTTGAAACCGATTTGAGTGAAGAAGACGAAGTCGTTAGTCGCCAAAGTTCAATGGATAATAAGCCAGAAATGATCAAAGCGGAATTTAAAGTGCCCAATATCAACCAGATCCCAATAATAAGCATCACTGAACACTCGCCCCAACCAGTAATGAAGGTTCTAGGTAAGTGCTTTCTCCGCATTTAATACATGTAGTCCTTGGTATTTCCAATAAGGCTCAATGATCTGTCATTTTCCTATATATAGGATCCAAATCAGTGTTAAAGGTGAATGCATTACAAAGGTATACAGGGTGTTGCAGAATTACAGGGACAAACTGACAGGGTATATTCCCTGCATGAAAACAAGGCATAAAGTAGGACCTACATAAAATGTGGCATTCTAAATTCATGCTCCCCACATCTTTCCATTGATCATTCATTATGCGTTCCTAATAAAGATGTGGGGAGCATGAATTTAGAATGCCACATTTTATGTAGGTCCTACTTTATGCCTTGTTTTCATGCAGGGAATATACCCTGTCAGTTTGTCCCTGTAATTCTGCAACACCCTGTAGATAAAGTTTAATTAACCCAGTAGCCCTACATAACAATCTCTGGTGATATTGAATAGAGTCTTGTTATAACTGTATTGTCTATGGATCTGTAATGTACGTTGCCTAGCTATATATAGGATCTGTGATGTTGAATAGCTAGGCATCTTTGATAGGGAACTGTGATGATCTATGACCATATTGCATTGGGATTTGTGATAATCTTAATTTAGTGATCTTTGCTAGCTTGTGTATACATACATATTGTGAATTGATCTGTGATATGCATAAGGACCTGCACATATGATGAAGTCTAGGGATCGTTGATCTTTCAGAGTGATCTGTGAAACTATTGCATAGGTATCTGTGATCGATGCAGTTTAGATGATAAATTTTGATGTAATTGGTGCTATAGAAAGTCTTTCTAGTATGTATTTATAATAAAGAAGAGAGCATTACGTTAAGACGATGAGAGAATAAGAGACATGACTTGACTAGATAGTCAATGAAAGATGGCAAGTGGCTGACTTGACTTTATTACCCCATTTCAGTACAATTTATACGGCAAGGGGAACAAAGGGCCGATATGGGTTAGGTCAGGTCCAGAGTGCCAGAAAGGAAATGAGAATGAAAACGAGATAATTACCAGGTAAAAGCAACTTTCTAAGATATATATAATTGAAGGCTAAGCAGGAAAGACTTGACAAAGCTTTTGTCAGAATTTTTTTTGTTTTCTTTGAACTGTCAGTTGCTCTGCCAATAAGAAGTTATTGATTTTTTGAGCTGCTGCTGCTGCTTCAGTATGAAGTTTGGGGAATTTTCAAGTTGTACATGTTGTTGATCTTTGGATGAAGCTATATAGGCTTCAGATTTGTGGCTTGGTATATTACAGCTAGGATTGTGGATGAAATCTAAAGAGACCAAATGTCATTGGTGGAATGGAAAACACAATCTGTTGGTGGTGACAATAGTTCAGTCTCCTCTTTACACCAAAATTCCTCCTGTGCCCCAACTCTGATCAATACTCCACAACCTGAATGTGATGTCCTTCTTAAATCTGTCAGGTTCAAGTTACAAAGGGATCAATTATTTTCTCCAAGGATGTCACACATTATAACTTCCATAACAACTTTTCTATATTTCTTGCAATATATCACTGCACAGGTGTTTCCTTATTAGACAGTAATTGCTTTTTGACTTCCCAGATCCTAAATTGGTTCATTTGTCCTTTATATCTTACTACTATGCTGTATATAACTTTAGGATGTCATAAATCCTATTTCTATAGTAGACACCTATTAAGTTTGCTAAATAAACCTATTAAAGTTGTGCAAATATTACCTAATTATCTTTAGATGAAGGCAAATTATCTTACAATTAAGATTACACAGTATCTTTAGTTGTTATAACTTTATAAAAATGTAATCATTTACAATTGTTCATATTTTAACCTAAATGTTTGTCAGCAAAATTATGAAATAGTATTTAAGTACAGCTAGCTCATTCAATTAGATTATATTGTTATTGAAAAATTACACCTCTTGATTTAGTTTTGACTATGTTTAGTAGTATTTGTTGTATTTTAAATTAAGACTTATGTTATTTGCTCCTGCAGGCGAAATAAACAAATTGGAAGCTAATATTTATAAAGCATGATTTTCTATATGCTTGAAATTCTATCTTGCTGATAGTTGTTGGCCAATGATTTGTAAAATGTACATGTAGGAAGTCCTTTTCTTAAATTACTCATCAGGATAGTTTGTGGTTTACGCATACATAGCAGTTTATTTGCTATATACTAGTTGTCAAATGGCTGGTGTTTTCATCCCTTGAAACTATTTTCATACCAGTTTTTGGTGCCTTATCTACAGGCGTGCAGCTTGCACAAATATCACAATGTGGCCTTATTACTAGTTGTGCATCCCTTGGAAGTTTTCTTTTGCCTCTTAAGAAATGGGCCTTTTCTTGGACAAATTTCTGTGGCAGGGCGAATGCATATTAATAGCTTTGTGCCGCAATAATAAAATAAAATAATGTACAATGTGGCTTTTGTGTAGTTATTTACAAACCACTGCACAGAGTATTAACTTTGGTTACAAGTCTTTTTTGCTATGGGTGCATGCATATACAACAGCCATGATTTGCTATAAACTGTCAAAATCCAGCTAGGTCTCCCTTGAAAACCGTTATATTTCGAGATTTCACTGTACATATTCCACTTCCTGTCGTTTCTGTTGCACGTTTCATATATTTTCCAAAAAAGCAAACATGTTACTCACACTGTCATATTAATGTAGTCCTATATAAAATACACACTTCTTCAAAAAAGGAATATTGATGTTTTTTCTCGAGATGCGAATTTATCACAGGTGTATAAACCACGATTTGTTTAGGTGGTATATATGATAAATGTGTCAGTGTATCATACTTTAAAGAATGACTCAGACTGCAATCATCACTACTTTTATCATTTTTCAGATGAAAACCTGGAGCACTTAAACAGCATTTGGGAAACGATTCAACAGCTTCGCAAACTAGACTACCATTATTGCGGCAAAGATACAACCCCGGTGAGTCCCAAGTCATTTCCTATTTATCTTGCATGTATTTATCTATATCTATTCTTAATACACGTGAAAATTGCATGGTTTCGATTAAGAAGACGAATATTGATCGAAACTTGCGCACGCGTGTTTTGCGAGTACGCGATCAATGAACATATAAATGCATTGCTCACACAAACCATGTTTGAATCCCCTTATCGTTTTACTCTCTTTGTTGTTCAAATATGTTTTTTTTAAAGATTTTTACATATGGAACTTTTATTAATTCGTATAGGACTCGATCGATATTTGGATGTGGAATTTCCTTTTGTTTGTGTTCTTACGTTAGTCGCCCTTTTCTACCAGCAGAGGGCGCACGCAGTGATTGTCGTTTGTATGGAGAGAATGTATCGATTGCAGTATGGGTAAATGATGTGGATGAAAACTACCAAACAGGAGCTTTTCCTGAACACTAGGCCCCACTTTTTCCACTATGCAACCTTGGTCGTAGTTACAACACGTGCTGTGACTACGACCAAGGCCGCACACTCTAACTATCATTACTAATGCAGTGCTCCAAAAACATCTCAGCAGCTTTATAAGCTTTCCTTTGATCTGATTTGTATATTCATATACATATTTATTGTCAGGGTCGCAGATGTATATTGTGTGAATACCAATACATAACACTTGACTATCTTTGCGAGACAAGCATGAAGAATGAAGTCGTTTATAATTTAAATAAGTAACCCCCGACTCTTATTTGTTTTGAATAATTCATGAGGTAAGATCGAGACAAGTTAATGATTCTCATTCTTTGCTTTATGTACTCTCTCCAAATGTATGAATTGCGTCTTTTCCATCGTCTCGTTTCCTTGCACGTGTGCATCATTGTGCCCAACTTGCATCGGTCCCAAGTTAAATTAATAAACATTTTCTAAATAATACATAGATCCCTAGTCCTGCATGTTAACATCATACTTGAATGTGTCATCGCATTATCCGATGTAAAAAGACTCAAATATACGAGTTATTTGTTATTATTATTAAACTCCCTCAAAAGTGCTATGCAGTGAAATCATATGCATGAAAAACCACGTGAAATTTGCAGCTGTTTCATATTTTGTGAACATTTTCCCTCTGTTTTGGTTTTATCCACATTGATGAGTTCCAGGGCAAATGTGCCTAATGAAAATGATGGTGCTCTTGTATCAGGTGTTACCACATGTTGAGGGGTTGATTGTATGATATTTTGTGATAACATACAGTGTAGGGATCTAGGTGAGGATAGCTAGGGAACTGCTATTTTTGCAGTCTGAAGATCTGTGATGTTGTATTATGTGGCTTGTGATGCTGTCTATAGTCGAATGTGATGATGCAATTTATAGGGATCTGCAATGATATGGTTCATAAGGATACGTGATTACACCCTAACAAAAAAATTGTAAAGCTGTCGCAGGTCTGCAATAAAGCTGTGAATGTTTCACTTGCAGCCTTGCAGGCATGTGGCATGCATGTGACAGCCAACAATTTTTGTTAGGGCAGTCTTGTGATTTGGAAGTATATAAGCTGGGGGATCTCTAATGATACATACCAGTGATCTGTGATGTGTTCTAGTTATCTAATATGTGTTCTATGGATTAGAAATTATGCTATCTAGAGATCTGTGATGATTCAGCTAGTGTAGGGATGTGTGATGAATTAGTCTAGTTATCTAGATGTGATGATACAGTTTACAGGGATCTGCAGTGATACAGTTTAAAGGGATCTGCAATATTACTGTCTGGTGATTGTGATGATTTAGCCTGTAGGGATTCAGTCTATGGATTTGTGACAGATTTGTGTAGAAAGTGCAGCTCGGATGCTACTTCAAGTGGTGCAACACCCCTGAAATCCTACAAATACATGTTATGTAGTTCCAGGAATTGAAAGGATGGATTTTATACCCCAATAAATAATTGATAGTATGTATATGGCCTTATGAATACGGAGTACTTTACTTCCTTTCAATTCTTGGATTGATTTCATAAAGAATTCACTGGAAGAATGGATAACAAGTTTAGTTCCATTTGAATTAATTCATTTATTTAAGATCGATGACTTGTCAAATTGCTATTTGTGAAAGATTCTATGAAAATATTTTTTTCCTCCCTAACTGTCCCTGTAATACGTGAAAAAGATTCCAACCCCATTTCTCAAAAACTGATATACTATTTTGAACATTCAGGCTTTGTAAGATTTATTTCTCCAGGCCATATGGCCAAGACTGACTAAATGGAAATGATTTTAAAATGAATTCTTGCTGCTCATTATACGTGCGCAAAACTTTAAAGCTGTATCCCCTGTATGATATGAAAGGTATTATATGGCGGAATAACCGATATTTACGCAGCTCTTCCAGTGGTTGCTTCCCAAATGTAATATTGATCCGATTCGACTTGCACACACGCACACACACACACACACACATATCCAATATGTCGTTATACTTTCATATATTGCATACCTCTGGCCAGATGGAAAACAGAATTTACAGTGGTGTTCAAATTTCCAGCAACTTCTTCATGTCAAGTGCTATGTCAAATTGTAGATCACTAACTTACTGATATAAAACACCAGGTCCATTAAGTAATTTCTTTTTCCTCGTGAAGAAATCCTAATAAATAATTACCGATGATAAATAGTTGCTGAAGGTGGCGCAAGTTGCGCTTTTCGTAAGTATGGAACGCCAAAATGAACGACACCGCCATCTTTGCGTACGTATTGCACATATGACTACAGTTAGCTACCCATACTTTCACATTGTGACGTCACAATGTGAAGAATGTTATTTCGGCCCATGCGAAAACAACATGGACTATTAATGTTCAAAATACAGCCTTAATCTAGGAATATGTACTCATTTTGATTAAAATGTCAAAAACCTCTGCATTTCTTCTTTAATACCTATCTGTCTTTCAATCTTTATATTAATAACTGTTACAATTTATACATTGATCACTTTAATATCTATAGCTACATGTAAATGAAGTCTGAGTTATTGGCTTTTATTTCGAGATTTCGCAGTAATTTCCTTATAATTTTTTGTCCTGCTTCATGCATGGTTATTGTCATTTCACCTACATATTGGCAATGTTTGCAGTAGTGACATTGCAATTAATCGATACCAATGTGTATTGGGCAGGAAGTGGTACAGTTATAATAACAATTACTCATTTTTTGGGGTGCCAAATTTGTAGATGTTGGACCTTAATACCTTGTCGTTCAGGATCATTAGATGATGACGCCGTGAAGCGAATTAGTGAAATTGTAAGAACACTATATTGTGTATAGTCTTTATTTGTTATGTGTAAAATTACGATCTTAAATTAACTATTAAATAGCAGATTCCAAATTTATACAGTTCATTTCTACTCAATTAAGCTTTTGTGAATTCGTCGTTCAAGCAAAGCCTTGTTATACTATCCAGCCATATTAAAAAGTTAAACATAACGATTACCTGAAATAGACTATAATCATTTCAGTCATTTTGAGAAGTTGTAATCGTTGTTGCATAGCCAATAAATGACGAGTTCATGAAAGTTTGAACTGAAACAGACTATAGCTCATTGAGCTTAGGGTGTTTAAGTGTTCTCATGAATTACTTGGCTTTAGCCATAATATAAAAATTCCTAAAATCAAAATTTTGGTGTTATTAAGTGTGAATTCAGCCATTTTGTAATTATAAGCAGTCACTTTATATTTGTGTATTCCATTGGAAATAACATGTTTGTCTGTATCTGTTGATAAATTTATTTAAATTCCATCTGAAATATTTTCCCATATAGAAGAAAATCAATCTGATTTGGACTATTTGTAGGAATCCTGATGAAAATACTGGTTTTGTTGTGGGTCGATCAAATATTTAGCCTTATCTCAAAAGGTCTCATGCTTCTATATGTGGAGGATCTCACAACATTTCTCCTTAACATGCCATTTTTTTGTTTACAATCTTATATCATTTGCTGATGTGGTCACTCCATGGTGAATTAATCGATCACCCAATCGCCGAAAAGCTTTTGTGCTCTTCCTTCAAGCCGCAAAATCAGATTTTACCGGACCAGCATAATTTCACTAGAATTCGTATTACTGCTGACTAAATGTTGACATATACAATAATGCTGTTCAATGGATATAAATGTTGTCTATGCAATGTGAAGGATTTTAACTCTTGTATAGAAAACGCAGAAAAAATTGTGGTATTTCTTTTAACTTTATGAAATCCCTTATGATTTTCTTTTGGAATACTGTGTAAATTTAATACGTGTACGATATTTAGTTTACCTAATCTGATTTTAAAGCCGACTTTGCAGCAAATTCTATATTATTGCAAAATCTATATTATTAATAAAATGTAATTGTTGATTACCTAACGCAAAAATTGCAGGTTTTGTATCAACAGTAAATTTATATGATAATTTATAGAATATGTAATGCATTTTCCCATATTATGAACTGTTATCATACAATTTTTTCCAAATATGCAATGCATGTGATAAAGTACAATTTCAGTAATATAGGGAGTTTATAGGAGACTTTGGTGAATATATGCTGTAAAACGGGGAAAACACTAGGAATATTAATATCAAAACAACATTTTTTCATGAATGGGGGTCAAAAAACTAAATATTGTTAATATATGGTGCTTCTGCAAAGCGGATTTCCCCGATTTTATCCAGGAAATATGTTTCAACATTTATTGATTTGGTGAATGGCAATTACATGATCCTAAAAATCCACGAGGATTACATTGCAAAATTTAACGACAGACTCCACCATAGCTTTGCGTGTCACATAATTTCCTAAATACAGTAACAGTATTTGATTGTATTCAGATAATGGCAGGTACTTATAGCAGCTGATATTATTCATTTAAAACAAATACTAGGGATATTTATTTAACCTATATATGTGCGCATATTGAAATATCACTGGTTAGCTAGCTGCATATAACCGCCATCATATTATTATCGATTAATTCGCCATGTCGTTATAATAGATGAATGTCAAATCGAATTCCTGTTAATGCCATGATTTGGCTTTAATTATGTATAAACTGCTTAAAGGTGAGCTGCCACTGAAGTTGAAGGTGCCCTTGTATTTGCAAAATTAATAGAAACGATGTTGGGAATTCATTCAATCGCAAGGAATAGAAAGTTGAATTTTGGGCTCTTGTTTAAGTTCGTGATTGGTTTTTCTTGATAAAAACCATAAATGCAGCATAAGCTTAATTATATATCAATACTGTATTGTAATTATAATTACGTGGTTAAAAATAAATTTCGTAAACCTGGCAGTCGTTTAAATACCTGAAAGATTAAGAGCTATGATTGGTTTTTGAGGACGTTTTCTGAGCATCCTCATCCCCTTTCTATAAAGTAGACTCTTCGGTCGCCGCAAAAGAGGGTGTGGCCTAAGCTGAAGTGGATCGTTCAGATAGAAGGTCCATCTGATGTTAACTTTAGTAGGCAATAACTCACAAACCACAATAACTGAAACTCTGAAACTCCATGGAATGTTAGGCACAAATATAGTTATACTTTGCCCAAATTTTCATTAAATTCTTTTGAGACGAAGAAATCTCTGCAATTTGGGTACTGTCATAACAAGGAAAGTATAATTTCATTTACATCTATTGAGTCTTCATTACCGCCAATCATTTCATTTTTACCTCAATAAGGATGATTTATCCCGGTTTATATATAGGGTGAAAGTTTCAGGGGTATTACAAAACCTTATCATTTCAACTTGATCACATTTTCCCAAAATGATGGTGAGATGTGAATCACTTTTATCATGTGGTCTTCTCGGCAAATCATTCCGCAATTGTGCGTTTGTATTTCCAGTGACAAAAATCAGAGTGTAATTGCGTGTGAAGATAAACTTTGAAGCAAAACCGTTTTTGAAAAAGGAAAACTCTTGCTTTACTACTTTGCTCTGAAGTGTCTTCGATTTTGTGAGAGTTTTCTCTTTTTTAACTCGAGATAGCTAAAACTCTCGAAAAATACCCATCGTACAAAACAATTGTCCAAAATAAAAAGGGGACATGATCTGTGTCTGTAAAGATAATTGTAAATAGGAGCCCCGGCTATTTTTGCAGAATCGGCTATCGATTGCAAAAACCGGGAAATTTAAAATTTCAATGATTTCAGCGCTATTTTCCACGAATCGAAAAAATGTTTCTAATAAAATATAAAATAAAAGCGGAATTCATTCAAGTGTCACCTTTAGGGGGATTGACATTTTCGCGAAGTAACTTGAAGCGAAGCCCTAAAAACAACACATCATTTGATAAGTGAAAGTAGTGGACAATTTTATTACACAAAAATGGAATAATGGCTTTGAAATGACACTGAAATAATTTGTTATTTTTCGCTGCTGGACACGCGTGTTGTAAGACATTACACGTTTCAAGACACCTGAAGCAAAGTCCTGATTTCATTCCCATCTGGTGTATTTTGTAACTGTTATAAGACACTTCTCGTTATTAAACACTTGAAGCCAAAAGACATTTTCATGGAGAAAAACGTGTGTGTACTTATCAAAATCTGAAAAAGACTGGGATAAAAATTTAAAGGAAGTGGACACATCACCGCCCCCTTGTCTGATTGGCTGCAGTGCGAAGGAACCGGAAATAAGAATATAGCTTTATTTCCGGTTGCTTCTTCAAGAAGGCGACCGATACAAAGGCACTGACCAATCCTAGCGCTAAGCGTTTCGATTGTAACCGCCCACTTTGTTGCAACAAGAGAGTGAATGTGTCTATTCCCTTTAAAATTTCAATGTTTCCCCTTTCCACACCCCTAACGGAGGTGTAGAGGTGGCTAATTTTAACACCCACAGATGTCTCCTTTGAAAATGTTACAACTTTTCATCCCGGGCATTTTTGCGTACGATGCGTATTTTCCGAGATTTTTAGTTGTCTCAAGTTAAAATAACCTCCCTGTATGTGCAGGTGGATTTGTAGCTTATTGGATTTGTGACCGCGTTTCACCACCTGGTCGTTTGGGGGCGCTGCTATTGCGCTGTGACGTCAATTTGCGACCGGCTTCTCTCATTGGTTGCCGATGTTTTCGATCGTTGTTGCTCGGCAGTGAAAGCAACTGGTGGCCCAGTGTCAGTCAGTCTCATCTTGGGTCCCAACACGCATATTTCTTTTTACATTTTTTGTGTGCAAAAGTCTCCAGGGAAAAAAAAAACAAAAAACAAAAACTGGTTTTATGCCGGACAAATCGCAACTGGTCAACTCGTCTTTATCAGGTACATTATGTGCCCTTTCCTCCTGTTAGAACAAACTTAAATGTCCATGCACGAGTAGCTGATGATGATGAACTACATAGTAATTAATATGCATGCTTTGTTATGTTTATTTTAGTTATTCATTAAACATTCATATTTGAAACTCACATTTGAAATGCTATGCAGTAAAAGCTTGTAATTTGAAATGGGGATGAAAGCCATTGATTGGCACTTAACAATTCATACCAATGACCGAGGAATACTTAGATGGACCTGGTTTAATAAAAGTAAATATTGTACATTAGCCAGAAATGAAATAAATTATGTCTCAAGTTTCACACTCTTATGTAATGAGGTTTTTTTTTGGTTAGATAAGTCTTCTATATTAGTCAGTGATTTTCCATATCTATTATAATGTGTTTTTTTAATGTTTAATTGGTGAAAATATTGAAGGTAATTGATTGAGCACTTGACATAAGCAGCTCTGGTGGAAAAATCCGATTTCACACGCTTCGATGAACAATGACAAACATGCGATGAGAGTTTCACTTGTTGAAAAATTAAATGCAATTATGTCTGCATTCATTTATTTAATGTGTGTCTTTTTATAATGAACTGTGAAATTTGCTCTGTCTGTGAATTCGCACTGCTGAAATGCAGATTTTGGCCTCTTTTTACACTCAAATGAGTTGGGACTTGAAAGTGAAGATTTTGAAGCCACATTGTTATTTAGCACACTATGTTAAGAATTACTTTGGCATCTTGTAGCAAAAATAGAGAAAATCAATCACAGAGTTACAAAGTAGGATTTTTTTAATGGTCGTTGCTTATTCCACCTTTCAACAACCGATCGGTTCACATCATGTATGGTAATCTACATTTTCACTATTTGCATGCTATGTTGGGTAATTAATGGTCGTTGAAAATAAAACAGATTTAATAGTATAATTTATATTAGTGTCTGGTAAATATGAGGGCAAATTCAAAATCAATCGCAGTTCACTTTTAAATTCCATTTACGTACTGTACTTCAATTGAATTTGGTTCCAACTAAAACCACATATGCTTTTAGTGATAATCTTATTATATTTGCAAACAGCAGTACGGCAAAAATTCACTCCCACGTATTTGGGATTTTGCATTCAGCAGGTAAAATTAAATTGCACTCGATTAATTGTAGTTGATGTTCTCAAAAATGCATCTTCACTGATTCAATTACATATTTCCATTGGATGTACAAGTATATAAATAAATGCAATATAGTAGTCCATTACAGAGTGAGGAAAAAGTCTGTTGGCCTCCCAAAAAACTTTTGCATTATCACATATATTAAAAATATGGATATGCAGTGACATTACAGACAGGTGTGTTCTATCCAGTGGTGTCAAACTATTTGACCTCTGCATCTGCCTTCAAAGTTATATCCGAAATCTAACATTGTATAAATGCAATAGCTGGAGCAATAGTTCAAATTAGTATACTTTAATTGAAGAAGACATTGAAATTAGTACCACAGAGCAACTTTTAAGAGAAGTGGTAACAATTTATTATTTTTAGATAATATGCACATGTGTATTGTATCGCAGGGAAGTTGATAAATGGGAACATCCATCGGTCATCTTCCCTGCAATACAAGTCTCATGTGAAATTGCCAAAAACTCCTCTGCTCCTTTCCATTTAATTTAAAATTTCTCTGTGGTACTAATTTCAATATCCTATTCAACGTACTAATTTGAATTATTGCTCCAACTATTGCATTTACAAAGTTATGCTTTGGATAACCTTGAAGGCATTTGCAGAGGTCAAATAGCTTGACACCACTGGATAGAGCACCCCTGACTTACTGTAGCTGCATATTCACATTTGCAAGATATGTGATATTGTAAAAAAAATTGCGGGGCAACAGACTTTATCTTCACCCTGTATGTAGATAATGTAATCAAATGATATTTCTTGTTTCTCTCCAATAATACACAAGGAATTACATATGTGCATATATACTGGAATCCGATTATGAACTGCTGCGTTTAATTGGATTACAATGAGACCATTAAGCCCCTGAGATTTGCAATATAGTTTTTCTGTGTCCTTTAAATTATATAGATGTCTTTTCTAAGCTGAAGATAGAGGATGAATTTATTGCAAATTATGTTAGTTATGATCTTGTTTTATGGCATTTACATTTACGAGTCATTATGGCCCATTTAATAGCTATATAGAGATAATTTGAGTAACATTTACAAGAAGGGTATAAATACAAAAGCTCGAGACACAATTGCATCCCTTTCTGTGTACATTTTATTTCCATGTGACTAATATATGATATTTACCTAAATTAAACAACGCCTCTTTAAGTATTAACTGGTCCTACAGGGTGTCTATTGATCCCTAAAACTATGATTTACAAGTTAGGCCTACATTGAATGTATAATTAATTGTAAATTTTGTGAATTGGGTTTTTGAGCTTTTATAATATACCTATATACATCTAGTTAGGGCCTTTTGTACAGAAGCTGTATGAATATGGAAACATGTAGGTTATTATGGTGTATTTTTATTGAGGTGTTATGTTATGTAGGCTAAGTATATACGTATATGAAGGGGATTATTGCAAATATTGTTGCATGTTTTATCCTAGGGATTTGGATGTGGTTTTATACAAGCTATAGTGCAGACAAAAATATAGTATGTGGTTCAATCTATTTTGGGCACATGAAAATCATAACACTTCTGTGCCTCATTTAAAATGACGATTTTGACACTAAACCCCTGTGGTTTCCGTTTGTCGAGAATCCACAGAGAAACATCTATGTAGTGTGTAGTATGTGTTTGTGTATATATAGGAACGTTGCCAGACAAAAACACCGATTTCCTGGACTGACCATTAAATTTTCAACACCTTTCCTCCAATATTGCGTGAAGAAATAACAAACCTAGTTCCACATTTATCCAATTAATTATGTATTTTCCTGCCAAATATCTATGTTAGGGACAAGTCTTTAATTTTTGATGCAAAAGACCTTAAAAATGCTTTTCAGAAAAATTAGATAGGCCTACATATTTATTTAACGTTTGCTTAGGAATGTCAGTAAGAGAAAAATGATGATTTTCGGTGAAGCAATTCAAAGTCAGCTCGACAATGTGTAAATATTTAATGAAGTCGTTTTAATTGGGCTTACATTTTGATTACAGTCACTGATGACTTTTTGATTGCGCATTTTCTGGCTTCCAAAACATCATTTTACTGTTAAGATTTTCTACAAAATACAATTTACAAAACTACAAACAGAGCAGATATTAACTTATTTCCTGCATTACCAACATATCGAAGCAAATGCAGTGAAACGGTTGTCATGCAGGGAATATTTCAAGGGGCAGCACCAAATATAACCTGGCAATATCTGCTGTGTTTGTCGACCGATCTCAAGTCTGTTTTCTCCAAATTGCTCAGAATATAGTTGGCAACATTTCTTAAATTGAAACCATGCCTCTATTGGCAAAACTAGTATTCGAATGGCCTTGAAAGCGGGCATCAAGGTCAAGCGTGGCGTCATAAATGGATGTTCCCCCCTGCGTGTAGACCAACTTTGTTCATACTCATAAGTCACCTAGAATCATCACTGTCAAAGTTATTTCCAAACAGGCAAGACTTTTTTCCACCCTGTATATACATGCGCCTACATACATGTCAAACGTAATTGTGGTGATTTTCAGCCACATATGAATGTTAATTATATTTAACGATGGAAAATGAGACATGTCTCGGCAACAACTAAATTCCCTTCTTCATTTCTATACAGTATATCGATTTTCCAATATGCTGGTTTCACTTTGGGAAATGCTGTTTTGTTCACCATGTATGCAAAGTTTCTGTTCATTAAATTACCATACATGCAAATTAAGAAATAAACGGTTTCTTTTCTTAATCGATTAATTGTATCTAGGCAAATGCATGCAGCATCTTCTCTATCGAAAAAAAAACTATGCTGTTTTCCTTTATTGAATGAATTCACACAATGAAAGGGCACTAAATTGTCTGCCTATTAGAATTATTTAATATGTATTTTGCAAAATAGAAACTCCTGGAAAATATTAATGCAAGGTATTTAACGATTAAGTATTTATTAGGGCACATTTCATATGAGTTAATCGACGTTAAAATTTCTGAAATGTGTCATAATTTTATAAATTTCAAATCTGTTTCTGTAAAATCGGAAGAATTTGGTGTAGACACGAGACATAATTTCATGTTTAATACTTATTTACAATTACGAATAAGATGTACATTTTTCCTTCTCATATTTCGCTGCGAATGTGTAAATTTGTATTAAAATGCAATGGGCATTTTTTGAAACCTATATTGTGCAAAATGCATGTCAGTTCATTTATGAAAAACCTCGTGCAAAGACAAGTGCCAAACTCGGATAGCCATAAATATCCAGTTTTAAATTTGATATTACTACTTACAAATAACATTTGACGTTTGTAACTGACGAACATGACAAACATCAATACACAAGTTTGTTTATTATTCATCCCATTTCACTCAACCTTGTATCGATCCTATAAGCCTGTAATAAATATATAGATTAGTTTTGAATTGGTTTTGTTTCGCAAAGTCGGGATGAAATGCGATTTAATTTCCGTTCCTTATAGTGTTAACGAGGTAATTAATTTAGCATCGTGATGAAATTCTTAATTTGGGGTTAAGTAGAAATTAATGAAGGAGCTAAGACATGGTTTTTAGTGCATATGCTATAAGTGAAGAAGCATCTTAGATGTCGTTGTTTCAGCCGATATAATACGAAACGCAACTTGCGCATTACATGTCTTTCTTCTTCTTTTACTCCTTTAACCTTTTTGGCAAAGTGTTGTTTCATGATTTCCCAGAAGATTTGTAATTGTAATATAAATGGAGTCGGACATTTTTCCTAGTGGCCGTTTCGCACATTATCTTATATACTGTATATTGCGGAAAAGTTCACTATATCCGCAGTTTTATGCTGTTTAAAAATATAGTTAAGTCACAAGCGTATGCCCTACTACCTTAGTAACCTATATTATAGTCGTCTGGCCAGATTAATAACACTTTGCATATTGTAACACTAATTACCTATATAATAAAGTAATATTGTTATTCCATTTACTCAATTGAAATTAATGTGCCTATTATATTATAATAATTTAAAATATTAATGGGATATTATATGAGTGCAAAGCAATTTTGTTACTGCTTTGGATATTATGTTTTATTGTGTAAATGTTACATGTAAAATGCACCTGTTTTTAAAGTAATTTTGCGGAAATGTTTAAAAACAGTTTTAAGTTATTAAAAGTTGTTTTGAAGTTAAATAAGCGTATAGTGGTGCATGATTTTTTTTTTGAGGGGAGTTGAGTGCCAACAATGTCCCAGTAGGATTTTGAATGGAAAAAAGGAATTATTTGGTGGTGGAAAAATTGCATGTATAAGGCGAAGTGAAATGGGATTTTAAGTCGACAGAAAACACATATGGCCTTTATAGCTCTTCCGCATTGTGTTATTATATTTTGCGCCATTTCTTTATACCCTTACAAAAAATATCCTCATTCAGTGTGCATATATGGAAAACGTTTCCTTGGTCGTAAGAAGCAATAATCTTATATGCATACAAAGATTTTCTTTATATTCCCACTGAAATACATATTATACATCTATGGTTAAACTTTCAATTCGATTAGTGTTATGAAAGATTTTGTTTTATAGTTAGAAAAATGTAAATTTGTTACTATGCTAATCTCGGATATGATGAATATTTTAATCTTGTCCCTTGAAATTTATTGCTAATGTTTTGTACTGTTTTTTTATAGAATTTTCAATGTAATTTCTATAAAAAATGTGTAAAACTTATGCTCAATTATGTAATTTAAACTGATTTGAAAAGTACTAAAACAATGGCTGCTTTCAAAGTTAATGTCCACCTTTTATTGTTTTTATATAAATATTTGAATTTACCTAAATGCATGCATATTTCAAAATGTGTATATATACTTACTTTATTAAATAATTCTCAATTATGATATATAATTTTGTAAACAGCAGTTATGTGTCAGATTTCAGTCCACATATGATTACTATAAACTGATTATAAACTGATATGGGTATTATAATTTCAGTTTGTTATTTTAAAATAATGAATAATAATAATATGAATACAGTCACTGACTGATACAAAAATAAAAATCGAAATTTTTAAAATCACGTTTAATGTAATTTAAAAACAAATATTTAGATTGAGTCCTTCAAAATATAAACTTAAAAATCACATATTTTTTAGAATTCCTGCAACATTACTAAAAACTTGCTTTTGAGGTCAGATTAAGGCTTTAGTCTTGTGACTTGATCTTAAATTAATTCAAAACTCCTGAAATAACATTTCGTTGTTTTAAAGTGAATGCTATTGTTTTTATTTTTGCTGTTACACAGATAATGATTAGATTAATCCTGTGTATTTTCTTAATGCAAATTGGAAATTGGCTGGAAAATTTGTTCATCTTCGCATACAAATAAATAAGTCTTCATAATATTGCTGCACATTTCAATATACATATATTGCAGGTTTGGTGAATAACAGAGTTCACTGTACTGCTGTATATACGTATATAGTTCTGATTTTAGTGACTCGTTTGAATGCATGCAAATCAATGAGATCAACAATTTTTGTTGGAAATTTAGACGTATGTTTTCGGCTTTGCTTACATAATTACGCCGATCGTTTTGATGCAGTCGCCATGGCAACCGTCTCCCAAGGCAACTAAATCCGGGCAAAGAAAAGATTCCCTTGTTCTTACAGCACAGATGTCTTATCGCAATTCCAGTCATCATCTAACCATATGATGCAAATTTCCTTTCTGCATATTTTCATTATCATGCAGCATTCCTTTCAACAATGCAACCAGTCAACAAACATTAGTCACTAAACTAATAAAAGAAAAGAAAAACCACATCATTGTTTGCACTTGATTAATGGATTCATTCCCCAATGAGTGCGTCTTTAGTTTCTGACATTAAATGCTGAAATGCGAATTAATAAGTAGTGAAATGTTAAGGGTCAGATTTGGTCAATGTGTTGTTTTGAAGAGATGGTTTGTGTAATTTTCCAAGAACCAATTACAGTCTATCAATTCAAATTTTCCAGTAGTATTTACAGAAACTTGTAAAACATGGAAATGTCTTTGAATTTGATAATTCTTAAAAATATTGTGAAGGAAAATCAGGGAATGGTTATTTCGTCCCCAAAAACAATTTTAGAAGTTTGCTAATTTATTTAGTATGGCACATTAATGCTGTAATTGTTGATTTATTGTCTCAAAATTAAAATATTTATAAGTTTTATCATTGAATTTGAAAATTGAAACAATATTGGAATTGGCATTCTTAATTAAATTGCATCCAAAATACCAATAATTTCTATGCATCTTTCATTTCTGATGGACTGATGTTAACATTCTGCAATGCTCATGTGAACTTTGGCATTAATGATTTTGATTTTGGTAACGCTAAAACTTGCATTTCACTGAAATGCTTTTGCAAGCCAACCAGCACTTGGCATAATTGATTTATATGGAAGTTTCAACATGCATAGTTCTATTGTGGTATGGAAACTGGGAGGATAACCTGCTTAAAATTAGAAAAACCCGAATTCGGAGGGGCGCATCCGCCATGTTCAACAGCTTTCTTTCTTTTTTGGACACATGTTGGAGTTGTTTTTCGTCAAAACCGGTTTCCAAAAAATATAATTACATATAGAAAAGGTTTTAGAAGACCGTGTGAAGTGCAGTTACATATTTTGTGAAGATTTTGCGAAGATTTAAGAGTTATTAATAGCCATTGTGTGTGATGGAAGTACCCCCTTTTTTCCCCTCTCGTGCTTCACAGTGTCTTTACATTTTCGCATTGCAGTACTCCATCTATTGATAGGATGTTTATCAAATCTTATATACAAATTTGTAAAGATGTACCTAAGCTTTACACGAGAATGAATAGTTTATTAATTTCTAACAAAGGAGGAATTATCTGTGCGTTTCTTTAGGATTTTGCGCGAACATCACGAAAACCCAAAAAACCCGGTTTGCGTGAATAGAAGCGATTAAAATTGGGTTTTTGCAAACCATATCTTTGCGAAAACATTGTGCCCGGTTTCAAATTATTGTTTTTCATTTCCATTTTACTGATTTGCTTTTGCGAGAAAATGGGACATTATTAAAAATTGTTTGATTGCTCGAGGATGGGGAACAGGTCGTTTGCAAAATGTACAGCTTTAAATTTTATCTGCATCGATCGAGAAGCTTAAGCTCGCTTGTTTGATGACATTTATATAACTTACTAGCATATTGAGAAATGTATTCAATCGCATTTTACACTGATCATACTTTATGTTTGCGATGACAATGCTGCCAAGATTTTACTTGTAAAATAATAATTCAGAACTAAAGATTGATTTGCAACCTCAGGATAAAGTAGGTGCAGTGTTTGTACTTATGCAATCTCCAAGTATAAGTACATAAAAACACATTTGGGCCTAAAAAGTCCGCACTTTTATAGATGTTAACTGTTTCTGGGTTATCTCTGGATGTCTACTGGTCTTGGAATTCTTTTGTAAAATTCTCTATTTAATGTATAATTTAAAACTAAGTCCTCATTTATTGTTTGATGTAATCTCGATTGTAATTTTGTGATTAATTTTCATAAAAATCTGAATATGCATTAATAACAGCAATTCACGATTACCCAATCCAGTGGATTCAAACTATTCGAGACCTAACTTTGTGAATACAATAGCTTGAGCAATAGTTCAAATTAGTACGTATACCACAGAGCAATTTTAAATTAAATGGAATAGAGCAGAATTACCAGTTTTTGGCCATTTCACTTGTGAAGTGTTTTGCAGGGAAGATGATTCTGTAACTGGCGATCATAAACAATTTCCCTGCAATACACCTCTCATGTGATATTGCCGAAACAAATAAAGTTGCCACTTTCCACTGCTCAATTTCACTCAAAAACTGCTCTTTGGTACGAATTTCAATGTCCTCTTCAACATACTAATTTGTACAATTGTTCCAGATGTATTTACAAAGTTAGGACTCGAATAACCTTGAAAGTCGTTGCAGAGGTCAAATCTTTTGGCACCACTTAGTGGATCATCCCTGTATTACTGTCATTGCATAAAATTTTCAATATATATATATGTGATTATGGAAAAGTTTTTTCTGGGTAGGGCCAACGGACTTTATCTTCACCCTGTATAATTTGCATGGTAACCGAGATGAAGTTTTATGAAAATTACTGTGCACTTTCTCGAGTTTGTGGGCTAAAATTAAGAAATGTATATATATACGTTTATAACGATGCACTTAATTACCAATGTTTCCTTCATTACATTTTACATTAATGTATGCATTTCCTGCGCAGACAGTTTTCTTTTAATGAACGCTCAACAAATTGCCAAACTCGGGGCTTATCATATGTATAAAATTCCATGCAGTCTGAACCAAATTATTATTGCATTCTTTTCATATACTTATATGCTCATTAGCGAAGCAGTTGCAATGTTCATCCGTTACATGTCGGGTGTTAAAGGTGAACCGACATTGTATTTTGTCATGTGTAATAGATTTTTACACAAATTTCCCATCAAATTTCACAAAAGATTTCTTATTGCAGTTACCATAACTTTATCAAAGAAGTAGACCTCCTAACTGAATTACCTCATTGCGCTTAATGTGTGGGGTAATTCATTTATGAGGTTAACATACAGTTTAACCAACATATATCATACAACTCTTTTGTTACAAAATCCTGTCAGTTTACTTTTAAATTCAGTTCTGGAATTTCAAATAAAACTTATAATTCTGTTATTACATACATTTGCTCAGATTTAATCTAGGAGTAAAACGTATTTAAAAAATAGGCTTATCCCTTATTCTGCAGCAGTATACTGGTGAAGTTCAAATGTAGTAGTACTATTTTGATTAATAAAAGCAAACAGTTGGGATAAATATTTGAATCCACACTATATATATCCACGTTATTTACGGTGAGCAATTTGAGAAATCTTCCAAGCCTCCCGTGTATAATTAATTATGCGAGGAATGTATGTATGTATATGAAAGAATCACATATTCACCAAAAGCTACTCGAGAATTGCTCAGTATATAATGACTTATTATATTTGCTTATTGTATTTTACTTTAGGATGAACGCCGAATTAAACTGGAACGGTTCAGTGCTTCTTGCCCCAGTTTGGATGAATGCGCATGCGCAGAAGACATGCTATTGGCCAACTCGGTTGCGCTTTTTAATCGTAAGTATCTTTTTTTTCTTAACATCATTTGAAACCCAGCTCTTGAATTTGTGACTGTGAATTGTCTCTTTAAGAATACGCAACATATCCTCATTAAATGCTGAACTATTCTTTGAAATGAAGAGCTTCTGAAATATCATGCAATATGAATCACTGTTTAGAACATTACTTAATAGGACCCTTAAAGGAACAGTGAGCCCTAATTCCTTTTTTCACTTTTGATAGATGTTATGAAAACAATCATCAATACTTTTTAAAGAAAATCGTGCAAAATACAAGTCTGATATGGAGGCTGACATCTTGGCTAGCTTTGCCATTAGTATTGCAAGCCGTCGATTGGTTTTGTAGGAGCTTAGTGGCCTAACTAGGCCTCCAATCACAAAACGGTTAAGGGTATAATAGCTGGTTTAGGAGAACTGCCTTTTTGTAATTGGCGATATGATTGCTGAGTCTTTGATGCTCTTCCATGATTCAGTGCAATCCCCTCTTTGTTTGGTTTACACTGTCCTAGACTCTGTTACAGTGGGTTTATTGATTTAATTCCAGTGGCCCTTTCCCCCTCATACGTACTCCAATTTGGAACACTACTTTTAGGGGTAATGGATTTCCTCGGTGCATTAATTTGTGTAGTGTACTGTATGTGTATACACATAGTGGGACACCATTCTGGAAGAAATATATGTGGATAATAATGAGGAAAGGAGGTTGTGATTAGTGATATATTTTGAGAGAAAAAACATGGTATGGGTGTGACATGACACATTGAGCAGAGCTTTGGCTTTTAGCACTGTGCTAATTCAGCACTTGCTCGTAGCAGTCAAGATGAGAGCAAGACAGAGACACAAGTTGGTGGCCGCCATTTTCCCCCTCCCATTATGTCTATGGCTAGAGAGCCAGATATTGAGCCGAGTGACGTCAGAGCCGGCGATATTTATGAGCATGCTGGCCTCCGAGTGACGTCATCGATCGACGGAAGTGCGCACATCACCCCTTTCATTCTGTACTTTACCTCAATATGACTTCCACAAGTGTGCGCAGCCATTTTTCTATCTCTCTCTCTCTTAAAGGTGAACTGACAAGGTTTTCTAAGGTACCCTGAAAATTACACTGAAGAACAATCACAGGTTCACAATGAGTGTTATAACTAGAGTGCGGATTTTACGTGCATTTTGTGCGCAACTTTACGTGCCAAAATTAGCCCAAAAAACATACAAAAACGTACACAAAAATGATGTCCAAATAATTCCAAATGAAATTAAAACGCTTTTCTGTAAGATTCCTGATCACAAGACGTTCAGCAAAAAAATAAGTGCTTGCACGTAAAATCCGCACTCTAGTTATAACTTCATACTTATATTTTCAATATCCAAGATTGAGCTTACAATACATGTGTGGTTAATCACCGTAATGCTGCTTTATTGAGACAACTGAAAAAGAATGAAACATCCGCTAATAAATAGTCATGAACTGTATGATTAATCTAACAATTAACCTTACGTACGTCCAAAGGCTTTTCCAGTTCAATAAAATAAGACTTTAGGGGCAAGCGATTATTGCTCGGTAAAAACATATTTATTTGATTCAAGTTTATTGAATAAAGGGTGGTTCGTTCTACCAATAGTGTAAAACCATTAAGGAAAATCTATAGTGTACAGAGGCTATGTAGTGGTGCTAAATCACGAGCCGAGTCGATAAGGACGTGATACATTGATTTTAACACGGGTGATACTTGATTTTGAACTCGTAGGTGGCAATGATTTGGTAGAAGAGGCCAACAACATGAGTGGGTCGATGACTATCCGAGAGAGCCAAAGTACTATGGATTTGAGTTGTTCACCAACTGCATCTTCCAAGGTCCAGATATGCCTGAATGACGTGCGTCTCTCTGGCTTTGCCTCTCAAGACCGGCTCGACTTGGAGCAGTCATTAGCCGATCTGGAGACTTTGACCACAGCCACACACTCGTGTAATTGTGTTTCCGGATCCGGGTCGTCCACGTCCACGTCAGCAGCAGCACAACCACCACCACCACCAAAGTCTCACCTTAAAGTGCTGGTGGTGGGCCGAGATGCTCCGAGAAGAAGGAGGAGTTGGTCGGCTCTTGAACAAGCCGATCAAGACCCGGAATCGGCCGCATCTCACCTGCACAAGACTTTGGCCAGGACCCAGAGAAGGTAATCATTCTTTCACGTATTCATTTAAGAAACTGAATCTGAATACTGCTTCTACAGGGTGTTGCAGAATTACAGGGACAAACTGACAGGGTATATCCCTGCATGAAGTTCCTATAAACCCATGTCCCCAAGTAGGACCTACATAAAATGTGACATCCATAATTCACGCTCCCCACATCTTTCAATTGATCATTCATTATGCGTTCCTAATAAAGATGTGGGGAACATGAATTATGGATGTCACATTTTATGCATGTATAGGTCCTACATAGGTTTATAGGAACTTTGTCTTGTTTTCGTGCAGGTAATATACCCTGTCAGTTTGTCCCTGTAATTCTGCAACACCCTGCATAACTCAAATACTGTATACGTCTATTCATTCGCGTGGATTTAATATTCGCAATTCGCGAGGTACCCAAAATCACGAATAAAGGTATTTTCCACGCAAACAACGAATCTTTGAAACAAGGCCACATATTGTACGGCAATAACAGAAGAAAAAATTCCACATGAATGGCAAAAGACTCCTATAATACAGGTGATTGGAAGCTTGAGTGGAAATTTCCAGAAAAACTGAAAAAAACTCAGTTTTTTGTCCTTCAGAGCATAAAAATACTATTGCTACGAACGTAAAATCGCGAACATTTCTGCTATGAATTTCAGTTTTTAACCACAAAAATCTGTTCACTGCACCAATTTCAAGCTTGGAATAAACAGCTGTTTGCAAAGTTCAGAGAGTCTTACCACTAAATTTCGTGAACAAGTAAAGTTTCAGTCAAAAACTACTTTTTCACTCACCCTTGTGTATAAACTACGACCAATGTTGCTGGCTGGGAAAGGGATTGGGCCTATTGTTCAAGAAAGTGGGACTAATTGACTGCAATTAGTGGGGTTGGTCAAACGTGTTTGGAAACTCCAATTAAGTTGCGCTTTCATAACAATATTTAGCCACCTACACATACTTCAGTGTGGTGTTCAAAAGTAGACTCTGAACTTCAAGTGTTTGGGCTTTGTCGAAATCTGCACCGGGGTGAGAATGGTCCCTGTGCCAGGGCAGTTGTGTGCGAAAGAGGCTTATCACGTAATCCCCCATTTCCATTAAATTTTTATTGAATGTAATAAAACTCACTATCTTAGTTGGTTGTTCCACGGATCCTTCAACACTTTTGTTGTTGACAGCTTCCAGTCAATCTGGGACCTAACCCTTCTATATACGCATAATCCTGAAATTTCCCACGGTTTTGTCTATCGAGCCCTATATAAGAGAGATTATATCTATTATAAAAGACGGTTTTTAAATTCCCTTCAGGAGCTTTATAGGGAGGTTCCATGCAATGTATTTGGGGCATGCAACTACATACTTCATTTAATTTGGTTTATTCATGGGTGAATGCTCCAGCCCTCATTTTACACCTGAGAGAATATGTCTCTGTTGGTGCATATGTGATTAAAACATCATTTGTCTTGCGGACTATACATAGTGAAATGTGCAATGTTCAGTTATCAATTAATCACTCCAAAAAATTACCTGTGTAGGTATGTACACAGCAGTCATTGTATAATTGCAAACATCCTGTTTAACAAGTCTTATTACAGCTAATTTGTCATGTATATAACTAAATTACTCTTTAGAAAATTTAATTAAGTAGGTTTACGATGCCATTT
>WWPM01017693.1:0-34276 GCA_023279145.1 Glomeris maerens | reverse complement strand
TTTTTCTGGTTATTTTATTTAATAATTACAATTACGGACTGTAATGTTTCTCGCGAGAAAGGACAACACTATTATATGTTTTTGCTGCATCGGCCTTTTCTTAATGAAGTTGTCCAACTGTTTTTCCTCTGCATCCCGTAGTCAATTATACGGTTTTAATTTGTTTTCAACAGGATGCGAAATCTCATTCTTTGTATGCATATTGTAAAATCCAGTTTTACGTGTATATTTTTTGTTGTTTACACCCTGTCGGTAATTTACAGATTTACAGGGGGGGAATTAACAACACTATGCTGTCATAATATTTCAGGAAACTTATAACTTGCAAACTGAACCCGACTTAATTGAGACGTGAATGAAAATTTCCATGGGTATGTATAGAAACGTGAAATAATAAAAGCGTGAAGAAAGCTAAAGTTAAATATGAAGCGAGACAAAAAGTAAGCTCAATTGATCTTTAATTACGCATATATGTCATTCCACGTAATTTGTTCATTTTATTTTTACGTTTCAGCTCGAGAGCGACGAATAACTTTCTCGGCTGCGATCGGAGCGAAAATTTAATAATTCTTGAAATTTATTCACGATTTCTGCAACCGGTAAGACTGCTACTTGCTCAGTCTTGGATCTTTTTTCTTTCCTCCCACCAACTTAAGAAATGAATTCCAGCCGAGAAAAAATACAGGTGCGATCCACGCGGCCATGCAGCCAATCGCGGCGAGTTGCCGAAGAGTGGTGAATCTTCCAAAGCTTGGCATCTACTTACTTGTCATTCTCCTTTAAGATGTCTAGTAATGACATAGAATTGGCTGTTCGCAGTATTGATAGTTCTAGGACAAAGGTAAGATTTACAAATTTACGTCTGCTGGGGGATCGAGTTCACGTACGTCTACGTGAAACAGTTACATCTTTGTTAACATTTACGCAAGTGTTTACTTCAATAATTGCTGTGCATTTTGAAATTACTTAGCAATCGAAATTTACATAACAATCGTATTTTCATTAAATAATTTATGACATGCTGTAATAAATCATTTGCAATTCCGTGTAGGCTATCAATCCGCAACTCTGAAACTTTCCGTATAAAAGTGCAAAATACTAAACTATATATATGGTTTATTCATGCGTAAATTGTACATTTCGAAAACGTTTCCTCGAGAAATTTGATTTCTTAATAGGATTTTCAAGTAATGTTTTTGAATTAGGAAATATAGCGGGGAACATTGAAATGCGCAAACGGAAAATTATTGAAGTGTCTGTTATAAATAACGATAAATGTATTGTATAGGTTATTGCTCCTTTTAAAAAGCTAGCTGAAACCACGAAGTGTCATTATAATATTTTGCCATTTCAGCAGTTTCCCTTGTTTAACCTGCTCATCTGGATATTTTTCAGCCGCGTGACGTGAACTTCACGTGAACTTTCAATGACTTCAGCTGCAATGTGTAGTTCATGTCACTCGCATATTCGTCTGGGATTTAATATTCTGTTTTGAATAAACTAGAAGGAAGTTGGCAGAAATTCCTACTGTACCTAATAATGTATAATTACTCCTATTAAAAGTAGCGGCCTCCAAATGATATTGGCACATTTAATTCCCATGCTTATTTCTTTATTACGTACGCAGTCTTACTTTATGATATAATGTCTTACAAAAATGCGACACTGGAAAACAGTTGGCATCGAATTTACAATATTGCACAATTAATGATTACATGCACAGCTAGCTGGGAAAATGCCCAATTAACTTATGTCCCACTTCCAGAAGGACTCGTTACTGAAATATGGACTCAATTTGATGTTACAATAAACAAAAATGCAGGCTCTAAAGGGTTTCAACATGAAATTCTTAGTCTTTTAATCCCAAAAGGCCCTATATATAATTATAAGGGTTATGTCTAATTACGAATCGATTAATCATTGTCATTAATTGAAATGCAGCTATATAGCCAATTCTAATATTCTAATTCATTATTTCAGCTTACTGAGTTGCCCAAAAGGGACCAATGGGCCAACAGAGCCGAGTTCTTCTTGTCCTGCGTTGGCCTTTCGGTGGGAATCGGAAACGTTTGGAGGTTTCCGTATTTGGCCTATGAAAATGGAGGAGGTATATTTTGCATTTTTCGATTGGAAAAGGACCTTAGAATCGACACTATAATTTGTTTTTTTTTTGTTGTCTTCCAAGGAGTGTTCCTTATCCCGTACACGATACTCTTGGTGGTGATCGGCAAGCCGATGTACATGATGGAGTTGACGTTCGGCCAATATGCAGCCAAAGGGCCTACAACCATATGGAAATGCTCCCCTATAACCAGGGGTATGGACTCTAGAACATGCGATAAGACGGATGAGAAAGTTTTACGTTGACTTTCTCGCAACACGAGCCAAATCGTACTTTGATAACGATTTAAAAAAAAATCAAAAAAGTTTTTGTGATGTTATAGTCTGTACACTGCCAGAGTTGCCTTCAAGCCCCGCCTCCTTCGAAGCAAAATCCTCGTATCCGTCCAGAGTATCTCTTATTGAAGTCCAATCGACCTGATGACGTCATCTTATACACTTTTCTGACGTAATTGTTGCTAGTTGAATCCTAAAATGACTCCACCAGGACCGATACGAGTTAATTTAGTGTTGGTGGGCGGGGCTTGTAAGCTTTTCTCACTTGGGATTGACTATGTGATTTTGAAAATTTTTCTGTTTGTTTGACGGGGTTTTTTAGGGGTTGGGGCAGCCATGGTGGTCATCTCGCTCATTGTGGCCATCTACTACAACGTGATAGTGGCGTACACGTTGTTCTTCATCGCCGCGTCCTTCGCGTCCGAGGTTCCGTGGGCCAGATGCAACGAGTGGTGGGGGGCCAATGCATCTTGCTTTCAGCGGAACGAGGTTATGAGTGTTTCTGACCTCCTAACTGAACCGCCCCCGTCCGTGTTAAACGTATTGGGGTAATTCAGCTAGCAGGTCCGCGTACGCCAAGTTCGGTAGCTGGTAACTCGGAAACCGTACGCCCAAATGTTGCGAGATTTGGCGTACGTGTTTAATACTTTTTCCCCAGCTTTATTACATTGTCAGTTCACACTTTAAAACCGAATTTGATACTTGATCAATTTGTAAGTTTTAAAAATGAAAAGGACGTATGTAACTTTGACAGAACGCGAGCGTGTTGCCGAACAACAGCGGCATCGTTTACCAAACCGCTTCGGAGCAGTACTGGAAGTAGGATACAGGGTTAATTGTTGCTTTCAACGTTAATAACAAGATTAATTACATGGGTAATGATGTTTAATTATTATGCACTGCAGCAAATACGTGCTGAACATCGACGAGTCGGCGGGAATCGACGACATCGGGGATATTCAATGGGGTCTGGCCCTTTGCCTGCTCCTCGCGTGGATACTCGTCTTCTTCTGCCTCTTCAAGGGCATCAAGACCTCCGGAAAAGTACGTCTACTTAAGCGTTTGAACGAGATATTGTTTAATTGCCAGCCCCCTAACATTTTAGGTCGTTTACTTCACGGCCACCTTTCCGTACTTGATCCTCATCGTACTGATGGTTCGCGGAGTAACTTTGGAAGGAGCGAGTACCGGGTTGTACCATTTCTTTGTACCTCAATGGGAACAGTTGACCAACATCAAGGTAATCAAGTGTATAGGCCCATTGTGTGTAAAATCTGCACACGGTATACGATCCGTTTCAAAAAGTGCATGACGCGTGTTGTATTTATAATGAAAACCGAATTAGCAATTAAGTTCCCGTGTAATTATTGGTGGGTTCATTTGCGTTTATTAAGGTGTGGATAGATGCTGCTAATCAGATGTTTTACTCGCTGAGCATCGGATGGGGAAGTCTGATCATGTTCGGCAGCTACTCGAAGTTCAACCAAAACGTGAACGTGTACGTGCAATATTAATTAACATATATAGAATGGGTTCATTCGCGTAAAGTGCCCTTCATTTTTACTATTAATTACGTTTCAGAGACGCGATGGTGGTGAGCATCTTGGACTACGCAACGAGCATAATAGCCGGGGTCGTGATCTTCTCGGTGCTCGGGGCCCTGGCGACCGAGTTGAACAGGCCCATAGGTGAAGTTGTCCGTTCCGGGCAAGGGCTCGCTTTCATAGCGTACCCGGAGGCCCTTGCGAGGCTCCCTATCCCCCAACTGTGGTCCGTGCTCTTCTTCTTCATGCTCTTCACTCTGGGACTCGACAGCGAGGTGATATATATCGTAAATTCCCAGTAATACGTGTTCTAACATACGGAGATCCAATTTACAGTTTGCGACTCTGGAGACCGTTTTGACTGCTTTTCACGACGAGTTCCCCAGCACCAAGAAGTACAAACCGCACGCGTGCCTCGTGCTGTGCGTGATTTGCTTCCTTTTGGGGCTGCCGTGCGTCACGAGCGTGAGTATGCGCGTGTTTAAAATGGAAATTGAAAAAATTTTATTTATTACAGAAGGAGTATCTCTCTAATTAAGCTCTGTTTGATTTATTACTCCAGGGTGGTCAGTACGTTCTGAACCTGATGGACAGTTACGGAGGTGGGTACGCCGCGCTGCTGATCGGCGCGAGCGAAGTGATGGCCGTCACGTGGTTCTACGGTCTGGGCAATTACTGCGACGACATGCAGGTGATGTTGGGGCATCGGCCCAACTGGTACTGGAGGGTCTGCTGGACCTTAATATCCCCCATCGGACTATCGGTACGTATATATCGGCCCTTAAAAATGAACCGTGTACATGTATTTGACACAGCTAGCGATCGGTGCGGTTGGACATCTTGGAATTATACAGTACTGAATTTGTAGATTATAGCAATGATATTTTGCGCATTTGCAGGTCATCTTCATCTACGGCATGTCCGGTTTCTACGTTACGTACAACGGCTGGTACGTCTACCCGCATTGGGCCAACGTGGTGGGATGGATCTTGCTTCTGCTCTCCATCTTGCAAGTGCCAATCATCGGAGCCTACATGTGTATCAAGTATTGGAGGCAAGGTGTAAGTTTGAATTCCAATTCTTGCCAACATATATACTACGTAATTCGGATATAATATGACCGCGTTGCGATATATAGAGGCTGCGTGACGTGTTGCAACCGGATAAATGTTGGGGCCCCGCGGACCCAAACTACGCTGCGGAAAGGGAAACGATGAGGAAAGCGAGACTGAAAGAGGGTTGGACTTGGAAAGCAGTGTCAGGGTGTTCCGTAAAGGGTGCATATTGAATAATTAAACTGCAACTGGATTTAATAATCGCATTAAGTATTAAGTACATATTGAAGTTAATTTTCATATCAAATTGTAAATGTCTTCTTGCAACATTATTACATTCCAAGAACCTTACAGTTCGAATTTTATTGCAATTATATACAGTAAAGTTGGGCCTTGATTTCTGATTTATTATGAATTTAACGTGGGTGTGGCCGGCGCTTTTGCTAATGGCCAGTTTGAGACACTTATTTGATTAGCATTTGCGTGTTTGGTGCCGCAATAACTTCATCTCCAATTGACAATGAATATTCACGGGGAATAATTCATTCAACTATTGCATTGACTTGAATTGTAAAATACTATTTTGATTCTCTTTATTGTTAATTTTACATTCACATATACTTCCATTTAAAGAAAAAATGTGCAGTTTTCATGGCTAATTTCAACAATGGAAAGCAGAATTTCCACCAATGTCAGGAAAACCAAGCGTATTTGTTAAATTGAACCTCATTTTTCGTTTTATCGGCGCGCTTTCAGTATATTTTTAAAGTTAGTTATTAGTATACAGCAGGGAATACAATCGCCATATACGGACTCCGGAGGCAGAAGCGCGGTATCTAGACTCCGGAGGCAGAAGCGCCTTTGCTTTCTCGCAGCCGCCGCATTCGAAAAGCAGAACTCGGTTCGGTTTGGCGCGCGCTCGACGAAAACAAGCCGTCATTTTTGAAAACCCGTTCTCCTCGCGTCGCTTCCGCGCGGTTCACCGATTCGAAATCATCTAAATGGCCGTGTCATCTGACAAGGTAGGCATCTTTCTACCATCTCCACTCGAAATTAGACACGGATGGGTTGTATTTTAGCGGATTTTCGCGGATTGCGTCGATGGCAGCTCACGTGACGTTCCATGTTGGCGCCGCCATTGCTGTCATCGTCATCGTGCAATCCATCAAAAAACACTTCACTTTTTTTCCCCCTCTCCTATCTTTTCGGTATTATATAAATTAGTAACAGCGTTTGTTTATTGATCGATGTCGTATTGTTTATCGTTTTACCGGTCGCAATTATTCATAATATAAAAGCCGAGGTAAAAAATTAAACCGGTTTTTCATTTATATTTATACACCAATTTTATTTATAATTGTTGGTGTATGAAAACGTATATGTTTTATGGGTTTGTTAGTTACTTGCCTATGTCTGCACTCAACTGCGACTTGGGTCGTAATTTTCGTTCGTGGTATATTATATTATATTACATTCACTTTATTAGGCCTAGCTGTGTTTATTATATTGTTTTTAAAAGGTCGTAAAATAGCTATAATTATCAACTGGTTCCTATCGGTTTTCGTTTCCAGGTTGAGGTTATAATATTCGTGTGCAGGTGTTAGAAATGTCGTACAATTAGTAAAGTACACTTTGTATATGTGCAAAATGTAATTTTTAGTCGCCAAAAATCACAAACGTGTTTTTTAGTTGGCGATTTTCGTAATTTTGCTCCCCAAATTGCAACTGATTTATAAGTAATTTTATTATATTTATAATAAAAACAGCAAAACAAATAAATACCTTGAAGATAAAGTGATAAGTTTGATGCAGGTATTTTTCGCTAAAAATTTAGATAAGATTTTTTGAGAAAAGTGTTTTTTGAGCAGATTACTTTGCGATTTCCTAATTTTTTTCCGCCTTTGGGAGGTCGACATCAACATTCGCATTGTGTCATTTGCACAGTGTGGAAGACGTAAAGGAACGTGCAATTTTTATTTTGAAGAAACTCGGTATATTTACGAAGATATCGGGATTCTCCGTGAAACCTGTCTACGACGGAACTTAATCGGGGAATACGTATAAAAGGGATCCTAATCTCGTTATTGTTTTAAGGGGGAGAAATAGATGAATTTTGCCAGGCATGACGTAATTAATTCTCAATTGAAACAACTAAAAGAGAAGGAAGATATTGTTTGTGTTTTTCTTCAGACTCTGTTTAAAGAGGAAATTGTATTTTAGAAACAAAAGGATTTTGAGTGAATTGTGATGGTTGATTGAGATATTAGCGCTTGGATAAGCCAAAAGTGCATTGTCTTTTTAATGGCAAAACATTTATTCAGGGTTATATACTTAAATATAATAAGAAATTAAACCTGCGAAACGAGGAAATTCAATTTTGATGATTTTTATCCCACCCCAGTTTATTTTTTTATGATGCGTGTGGGGGGGGTATTTTTTATTGCACGTGTGTGGCAATTTTGAGGACATTAGGGGTCATCATTTCCGGTTTCCTGTTGCAAAATTTAGTAATGGTGGGAAGAGGCAGAGGCCCCAAACTGTCTGTACTTCTATGGAAAACGGTTAGAAAAGGCCGGGACACGAACGGCGAATGGAACGTTTTACGACATAGATGCGGACGCCACTCGCTAGGAGGCGCGTAGTTCTCCATATGTAGGTATAGATAGATAGCCCTTGCTTCGAGGCTATCGAACGCCGATTCGAATGCTATACTGTAGTGCTATATAAACGCCGTACCACACTAATTACATTCGAAAAATGCACCTTTTAAACTCGGTGGATTATAATTAGCTTTGGTCACTGCATATTTCTGCGAACATATATACTAGTATTTTCAAAATGCAGTTCACGTTTCGAAAGGAAACGCTCGATTCGTAGTTCGTTCGATAGCCTCTAATTAAAAGCAGCAGCGGAATCGAGCGCGTTCGAACGATGACGGCGGGGGGAGCGCCGTAACGGCGAGTTGCTCGAACGGGCCGCCAGGGCGGCGTCGCTTCGTTCGAACGCGGCGGCGAAACGCAGCGAGGCGCCGGTCGTCATTTGTCGTTGAGCTGCGGCCGAGTGCAGGTCGCTTTTTGGCCGTTGGGAGGCAGGCGCGGCCGGTTGGTGCGTGCGCCGTACCCTCGCACCACGTGGCGGCCGCATCGATCCGAATCGTTTCGGCGTCATGCCTTTGCGCTAAAACCAAGCCTGGGGGACTCGGCATCGACCGAGTAGTAGAGCGCATTTCCCAGTGATATTACGGTAAAAGTGGCCGGATTCGGGGAGTGACACGTTGTGTGACACGTGGTCAGCCGCCTGTCACGTGGCATTTGCGGCTCGTTACGCTGGCGCACTTGGGCGACATGAAGGCGAGGAGAGGTAGGAATAATTCACTATTATGCTCAAATAATAAGATGATGACGAAATCGAGAAATGCGATGTGACACGACGAGTTTTAAGTTGTCAGTTTGCAAGTGGGAGGAGCTTCGCTCGTTTGATTTGACAAACAAAAAAAAAGAAACGAGTTTTTCCGTAGTTGGAACGCGTTTTGAAAGCGCTATTATTTATTGGCAAGTGTTTCCTGGATATCCACACACAAATAACAAGAAATACTCCCCTGAAAACAGGATAACTTGCCTTTTTTTCTTATTTGAAAAGAAAGGTTTCAGGTTGTACCTGTTTCTTATTTGCAGGTGTCATTTGATTTCTTCAACATTAAACGCTTATAATTAAGTGAGTATGTTGCTATTATAACGTAGTAAATCGTTAAATTGAATTTATTTTAGTAAGATTAATTAATAAAACGCGAGCTAGCGTGAAAAGTCTTTTGGGAAATTGCGAAACTTAATTGTTAAAAAAAGGAGAAAAAGTTATATAATGAAGTTTTAATTCACAAATTTTTGTTTAATTTGAAGTTTTGCAACTGAAACAAAGGTAAATGTAGTGATTTTGTTTAAAGTAGTTGTGATTTTGATTTTAAAAAACGAAATACTTTGTTAATTGGAATTAAAAGTAATAAATTTGAAGTTGACAGCGGATTGATGGGGTTGGGCAGCGCCACCAGCGGCCGAATTCGGAACTATTGCGTATAGGAATCTGCGAATTGGTTTCAGTTCAGCTACACTTTGATCCATATTTTGAAGGGTGCATAGGTCCTCTTTTTTTTTGAACCGCGTAAGAAAGTGTTCTTCGTCTTCGTCTTGGACTTTTTTTCTTGGCACTCGGCGTCTTGTCTATTTTATAACCATGTGACTTTTGAAATAGTATTTAGTGTTACGGTTGGACAACCTTGGCCCGGCTTTCCATAGTCATCCGTCACGTGTCCTTCTTCTTAACTTCTTAACTTCTTTTAAGACGGTGGTATATTTCAAACGACGTCTTCCGAGTTCCAATATCGGTGTATCGGTCGCGTTTCCGTTTCTAAATAAAGAAGAATCGCAATTAGAATGCAGAAAACACGTGGAAACTGCCGTAGTAAGGGAGTTGAACCTGTTGAAGGCGGAATAGTTTTTTTTTTAATTTAGTTTAGATTTTGTTGGGGAAATGTCGTAGTTTATTTGCTAACAATTGTGCTATCTGTAACTTCATTAACATTAGAAACCCGTGTAAGGCGGAAACCTGGTGGCGTTGTAGTTGAACTGAACCTGCTTAAGGTGGAATTGTTTTGTTTTTCAAATTTAGTTTAAATTTGTTAGGGAAATGAAATTTCATTTGGTTTCTTTGCTAACAACTGAGTCATTTGCAACTTAATTAACAGAAACTTGTGTAAGGCGGAAATCTGATGGCAATATAAATGAACCTGTTTAAGGTGGAATTAGTTTTTTTTTAAATTTAGTTTAGGTTTTTTTAGGGAAATGCAATTTCATTTGGTTTATTTTTAACTATGCAATTTGTAACTTAATTAACATTAGAAACCCGTGTAAGGTGGAAACCTGATGGCAATGTAGTTGAACCTGTTTGAGGTGGAATTGGTTTTTTGGGAGTTTAGTTTAGATTTTTTAGGGAAATGCAATTTCATTTGGTTTCTTTGCTAAAAACTGAGTAATTTGTAACTTAATTAACAGAAGAAACCCGTGTCAGGCGGAAACCTGATGTTGTATTTGAACCTGTTTAAGGTGGAATTTGTTTTTTTTCTAATTCAGTTTAGATTTTGTTAAAGAGGTGCAATTTCATTTGGTTTCTTTGCTAACCTAATTTGTAACTTAATTAACCGTTTTAACGTAAGAAACCCGTGTAAGGCGGAAACCCGATGGCAATGTAGCTGAACCTGCTTAAGGCGGAATTTGTTTTCGCTTTGTATTTTGGATCTTGTAAAAGAAATACATAGTTTTATCTGGTTTAAAGATTAGCAATAGATTTTGAAGGTGATTAAGAAGTTAGTGAATGAATGACGCAATCAATGTACATAATAAGACGCAACTTTCCAATATTATATTTGCGCATCGATTTGCAGTTGGAAAACATGGGTTTTTTTGCATTGTGACCTTATTACAGATAATCAATGGATAAGTAATCGATTTATTGGACAGGTTTTTCTCCCTCTCCCTCCCCCCTAATTAATGTCGCTTTTATACAACGTAAATTATTTCGTAATTTCCCCATTTGCATTTTTCTCAACAAACAAGGTCATTGCAATTAAAGATAAGTATATATTAACGTCCAACCTGTGCGAGACGGAAATCTAACTCGCTGCATTAGTACTTGATCGCATCGCGGTGACTTTAGTAACCTGCGTAAGATGGAATTAATTAACGGAAATCGATAAGTAGGGTTTGTTTGTTTCTTTTGTAACTTTAAAGTTATTAAGCATAAATATAATTTCCTCCGGGTTTATTTATTAGTTTAATTAACCCGTGAAAGGCGGAACAAGTGAGTTTTAATCATTATATCTAGTTTTAATAGTTGCAATAATAATAAATTAAAAATAATTAGTTTTTTAAGCAAGTTTTTAATTTGCTGAATATTAATTACGTTTATATTTCGAGCAGTTAAATTGAAACCGATTACAATTGAATTTAAAATACGAATACTGACTAATTTAAGGGAATATTTTGGAGTTTATAGTAATAGTAGTAAGATGTTGTACTTTGTTTCCCACTTTCTTTGACAACTACACTTACTGTCTTATTGTGGTGAGAAGTTACTATTGTTTAGCGAAGAAGTGTAATCTGACCGTGTCCTCATTGCGTCAGTCAGCTTTTTAAGAATGTCTTCTTACCTGGTTCCAGTAAGAAAGTGTGTACGTATGTGCAAATAATAGAAGGGGAAATTAAGGTTTCTTGGCTCTTAAGAAAGTTGTTAAACTCCAATATTGCCATTGAAGAAATAGAATAAAGCAGTTAATTGGGAATGAAATGCGATAACCTAGTATTGTTTCCGGCACTCGCAGGTTTATTAAGTATACTGGGAGATGTAACAATCGATGACGAAATTATTATTAGCAATGGAAATGCGATTTGAGTGTTACTTTCCTGCTAGAAATGGCAATTGGTAATCAAACAAATACAGGAAGTTTAATAACAGATAAAACCTTGAAGGAATTCGAGTTTTCTTTTTCTTCAATTTACCGAAAAGATGTTGATGTTGCCGACGTCACAGGTTAGACTTCATTTGGACTTTCCGAGCCTGATGACGTCACAGATTCCGCAATGAACCTGTCTTAAGACTCGTATTTGCATAAGTATTTTTTTTTACTAAGCCCATTGTTGACATTTAATTAGATATTTTCGAGGAAATTCCCCCCCCCCCCCCGCCTCCCTTTGTTTAATTACTAATTCATTATTTGTAAATGGGATTGTATGTGTAGAAAAAAAAATAATTTCCATATTATTACGCAGTTATCTGTGAAAATTTTACAATCTCTCCTGTATGTAATACTACAAAGATTTGATTTAACACTCGACCTTGGCAACATTTTCCTGTCTAGTGTCCAACAGTCGTCCACTGTAGCTAACAAATGGGTTTTATAAATTGTGGGAGACAATGTATTCAAGTGAAATTGGCTAAGAACTAAAACTTGTAGTTTTCTAAGTGTAATTTAAAACAAAATCGCAGATTAATTGCAATTTTACTGGGGAAATTTGTTCCCCAGACTCCAGTAATCTTTTGCCTTATAGAGTACGTACGTTATTTGAGCTTGTAAATGTAAGTAATAACTGAATTTCTATTATATATGTTACATAAAATCTATATTGGACACCATTTTCTGAAATGAATTTCAAAACAAGTAACTTTTTGAGCAGTATTTGGAAGCAAGGTAAAATGCGGGCCGGATTGGGATAATTTGCGATTGTTTTCAAATGGGGCTTTTGATTTAACGGATGGAGGAGAAAATCCGGTGGAAATCGGTGCATTTTTGCGGCGACGAAACCAGAAGTTTGAAAAATGCGGCGGCCATTCCCATGATGCAACGCGCGCGCGTTCCGTGCGGTGTGACGTCAGCGGAGGAGCACGTGACTCGGCCGTCTGCGCTCGCTCGCAAATGTAGTACCTATAGTAGTCTTTTTGTTGATTGTTTATTTTTGGGGGGCGTCTCGTGACCGACTACCGGTTTCCGGAAACGGAAGTGGACGCCTCGTGACGTCACGGGGTCGTTGGCTAAAAAAGGAATGCGAAACGAGAGAGTCTCTTATTAGTATTTTTACTCTCTGCCAAGCCAAAATGGCGCTCGGTTTGGCAGTGGCACCTAGAAACCTGCACATCCCGGACTCCCAGTTTGCCAAACTAACCCGTGAAAGGCGGAAGAAGGAAAACCTGCGATAGACGGAAATTGGGATTTTGCATTGCAATTTTTCTGTTAATTAAGATTGCTGTGTTGAATAAAAGGCGCGTTTTTTTTGTTACGGCACTGACAGGTTTTTGCGTCGGATTGCGAAATTGCGGAGAAGTACATAGTCACCGTGTTTAACAGTTGTTAAAAAACAATGAATAGTAATGACGTGTGACGTCACAGCCGTCGTATTAATTGCGAATTCTTTTTCTCTTTTTCTTTAAGAAAGTATTACTTGAACGAGGAACAAAGTGCGAAATGAAATTTAAGATCTTGGGATTTATTGGGAGATAAGACAAAATTAAGAACTTTGACAAGTGGCGGTTTTGTAAGAAGAAGATATGCGGTTAACCGTCTTATAACTTTCTTATAAAAACATGTAATTCACTTCCGGGTTGAGTTGTTTTTTTTTTACTTGCCACGCGATTGACTCGAATAGGCGCCGCGGCGTTTAATTACTTTTTTTTATTTCTTTAAGAAAGTGAAATGTCAAGTTCAGTGATTGGATTCCTATCGAGGTTAGTAATTAATTAACTGAATAAGTAACTAAACTTTCCATAGTTAAAAGTTCTAAATTGAAATATAAGCAAGTATATAGTTAAATTCAAAACTTGTTAATTAAATTTACAAGTTGTTTTTCCTCCCTAAACGAACGCAAATATTTTTCTGAATGGCTTAATTATATTTAGATTACTTACTTAAACTAATTCCTCGCTTCGACGCTCCTTAATAAGTTCCTAATTAACAACGAAGAAGATGGAAATAAGAAATTGGGGACTTGATTGAATGAAATTGACCCAAATGACGTCATCGGGGGTAATTAACAATTCCGTGTTAATTGATCATTTGCATTTGACATTGTTAATGTTATTATTACTATATCTTTCTGCGCTAATCTCAATGTTACGGCTGTAGTTATTATGAATGTGGGAACGACTGCAGCGCCCTCTGGCCGCCAGACCCGTAATCGCAGTGGCCATCAAGGTCGTTTTCATCATTTTCCGTCCCCCCACCTAATATTAAGATATGACAAGAGTTTTATTGCATTTTGGAAGGTTACTTTATTGGGGTTACAGGGGAAATAAATTGACATATAATTGCGAAAAATAACAATCTGTTGTAATTTTATTGAAATAGTTTCGCTGTTTTGCATGTGTGGGTATTTTCGTGTTTAAACGGGGTATATCTACGTTAATTACGTATATTTAAATGTTATTTCGGTTAAACATTTAAGAATGTATGGGGGATTAACAGTGCAATGTGGATCGTTGTGGAAACTTGAGATATATCGGTTGCTTTGGCGGAAAAAGGGATTTGGAGTAACGAATGACGTCACACCGAAGCACCGCTCCCGGACGTTCGACGCGGGCGTGTGACGTCACGCGTTACTTGTCAACTCGTCCAATCGCGTTTCATCCCATCAATTACCTCAGTGCGCTGGAACGAAAGTGGCGTTCGTTTGTTGACGCCAGCCAACTACGCCGCCATCTTTGTTTGCTGGGTGTGAAGCGATTGCGAAATTGACTAAATAGGAGTCGTGGGAAAATGCGGAGAGACGAGGCTGGTGACGTCACAGACGCAGAGTGCCATTTCCGGTTCCGCGTTTGGTGACGTCACAAGGACACGCCCCCCGTGTTGCTCTGTAGATGGTGTACTGTACTCTACACTTGTGCAATGCGACCCATTGATTGATTGATTGATTGACTGCTGTCAAGTCGTTGGTTTCGCGTTCTGTGGCATCCACTACCACGTGTACCACCGGTGGACACGAGTGGTTTCTGATCTTTCCTGCAAATTTAACTGAAAAATAGGTTATTGGCGCGAAAATATATAAATGAATGAAACATATCTCGGTGTTTGTTTGCGTAATAACAATGGCGTCGTTCGACCTTGGTTTTGTTTTTTTTTTTCAATTACTTTTTTGCGTATTTGACACCGTGGGAAAAGAGACACGTGACGAGACCACGCCTTCTTTACTTGCTTGCCTTACTAATAAGCTCTTAGTAGGTTATTATCCCGTGCGTAGCGTCGCGTTCGAATCGCAATAGTAGTAATGTTGCGCGCCGAACTCGTTCCCGCAACTTTTCCCGTGCATTGCCTATGGCGGTATTGCAGGTATGACCTCGGGCGTTGCAAGTTGTCGCTGTCAAATCGTAATAATGTTGCGCGCGGAACTCGTTCCTTTCAATTTAACCCATGCATTGCCTATGACGGTATTGCGTACGATCTCGAGCGTCAGCAAGCAAGTTAGCTTCAGGCGTCGTTTTTTTTTGGTAGTTCCTCGTTTCTCGTTGTAAACATTCATTAACTTGACTTGGGTTTATCACAAAACTGTTTTAATGGACGGGTGGAGGGGAGGGAGGGAGGGGGGGGGTTGTGGGAAAAGTCCATATGGAGTCTGCAGGGAAGTTTGTGTAAAAATAAATCAATGTGTGCGTATTGATAAAGTGACTTACGCCCGTGTTGCGTGGTCGGGACGGGTAACAGGGGCGTAAGTGCGTTGTTTACGCACGTCACTTTAGGCCATCGACACCGGTGTACAGATTGCAACAGGGGCGGAAGTGGACACTGTCGTCAGACGATTTCTGTTTACATTGCTGCCCATGTCAGGCTTATACTAATACGAGTGTTGACAATCGAAAAGTCCGTCGTCCATGTTGACAACCGATTACTGTGTGACGTCATAACTTGGACGCCATGTTTTCTTTTTCTTCAGTTTTTCACACGATTGAAATACTAAGTGTCATTGCTTCTTGGTTTAAACCTGAAGTTTGTTGTTCGAAAGGAAACGTGCGCAAATGACGTCATCAATTCAAGCCAATCAAACGGTTTGTTTGTCAGGGACTCGTCCTTGAGGGGGCGTGTCAAGATGTTAATTTCGTTTCTCTTTTTCTTAGCGTTTGTAATAGTACAGGAAGAAAGCAAAACTGAACATTTGTGTAATAATAGGAAAAAGCGATGTGTACTTTGTGATTTTTTTTCCCCTCCATCTCCCATTCATTAATTACCAAATCAATTAATTCATTTTGATTCGCCGCGACATTTTAACCCGACTGTGACGTCATGAACGGGTTTTATAGGAAAATTTCACCACGTGTTGTTTGTCAAATTCATTTGCCAAAAAACCAGTTTGAAATCGGGGAGGGGGGGAAGTCTCTAAACTGCAAATTGACAGATATAAAGTATACAGAAGTCACAGCAACAACCTCTGTAAGTCGGAAACGTTGTAATTTTGTAGTTTACAATCATCTCATTTATTAATTAATAAGATAGGTAAATAGCTGATATTTTTTTTTTACTAATTTGAATTGCAGTTAAATACGTAAATGCAACTAACTATACTATTGATATTTCAATTAGCTAATGCTGAAGGATGATATGGAAAAAGTAATTGCAATCAGTCGTCCTTGTGTATACCCTAACAAAAATTTTAGTATGTCAAATGCATGTGGCATGCATGCCGCATGGTTGTCAAACTGCAGATAGCTGTAGCATGGCTGTGCGGTGCATGTATGCAATAAACTTCAATTTTAAGTATGCGAAATGCATGCCGTATAGCTGCAATGTGCAGACCTGCAATTTGCATGCATTCAGCAGGTATGCTGCAGCCATGCAATGCGCATACTTGCCTAGTTCACTGGTTTGCATGGCTGCAGCAGGTGTGTGTCGTGCAGCCATTCTACAGCTATACATTAAGCATTCATACATGCATATCGCACATGCGCGAAATGTTAGAAAACGTTCGAAATTCGAACAGCCAACTATTTCGAATGTTTGGCTCTATGGTTCCTTGGCTCCACATTAACTTCCCAAATTCTTGAAAAGTAGGAGTTGGTTACATGGGAATTGAGTGGAAGGATAACCTACTGCTGCTTATGAAGCACAAATCCTCAAAATTGTAATAATAATTTCCATGATCACAGAATGCAGATCAGGTTAGTCTGTGCATAGAATTTTTAATAAACTATAATTCGATTAGAAATTTTGGATGAAAATGATTTTGTGTACTTACACGTATTAATACACAATTACAGGCTGCAGTACCTTACAGCGAAGCTGAGTTTGATGTCTATTGAGAGAATAGAAGATTCATTGAGTTTAGAGAGGAGGGGATAAAAACACTAAATTGAGAATAGATTGGTAATTCAAAGACATTGATAGCAAGGCATACTGGTGGGTGAGAGAATTCCAAAGTTGGGCGATTGTGGTAGGGTGGAAATAAAGACATGTTTACTCTGATTTTCAAGTGATTTTTGTTATTATTATTTGTATTATTGTTCTCACATTGCACCTGCACATTTGTCATATCCCGTAGCATTGCATAACCGGAAAATGGCAATTGAAAATGTTAACTTTGAGGAACCACATTTTAAAAATTAAAAAAATTAATCCTAAATTATAGATGGATGCCGCAGTTGGCTTCAGTAAAGTTTGTATTTTGAGTTTATACACATTTATACAGTTTCAAATGGAGTAAAACTGACTTGAGAATTGGAATAATCATTAACAAAAACAAGCGTTTTTTACATTCTTATTTCAATTCTCTATTTCCTTTAAGTTTACCTTTTGAGTATTGTATATATATGTAGAATATTAAACATTGGAAATAAAATTTGAATTCATTATATGTTGTGTAAATTTTATATATACAGGGTGTTAAAAAAGTTTTGCGCGTTTGGAAATATCATTGACTGATGTTTCTAGGTGAATTATGGGTATGATCAAAGTTGGACTACACACTGGGACATAATTTTGTGGTGTCAAATGTGGCCTTGATACGTTCAAGGCTATTCAAAAACTAAGTTTGCTGCCAACCATATTCTGAACATACTTCACTAAAATGTTGCCAACCAGAACATGGTTGGCAGCATTTCCTAAATTGGAAGTTAGCTTTTGAATGACCTTGAAGGCGAGCATCAAGGCCACAGTTAACGTCATATGTCAACTAGAATCGGAACTGTTAAATTTATTACCATGGCAAGACTTCTTTGGTAACCTGTATATGTGTGCGCGCGCGTATAAGCTGGTGCCCGACATGCTACTGCATGGCTGCAAAGAGGCTGTCAATTGCATCCCTGCAGCACATCCTATAAGGCTTTCCACTGCATGGCTGCCACATGCATGCGAAGCTGCAGCCTGCAGGTCTGCCAGCCACAAGGCTGTGGCATGCATTCTGCATGCATTAAATAAGGCTGCCGGTGAAACATTCACAGCTTTATTTCATGCATTACACAGACCTGCGACAGCTTTAATTCTGCAGACCTGTGACAGCTTTAAAAATTTTTGTTAGGGTAGTTGAAATTTAAAGTTCGGCCTTGTGAGTATATAACATATTCATTTATTTATAGACGAAGTGCGAAATTCTGCGCCCATATACGTAGGCCTATAATTGAAGAAAAAAAAATTTTCACACTGTAGACGGTAATCTCATGGCGGGATTGTTGCGTTTTATGGTCGGTGGACTTCAGTATATGTTATTATAATAATTTTATTTGCCCTCCCTCATATGCGTATACGCGCGTCGCCGCATTCCTTCGCTGATTGGGAAGCGTGGAATTCGACGCCCGCAGGTGACGTCACGAGTGGAACGCCGTGACGTCAGCAGCGGTCGGATTCGAAATTCGAATCCGCTCCTGGATGCTGTTACGTATAAGTATTCCGCACGGGTTGGGTTGGCCGGGGCGCCCGTATTAAAGGGTACTTAGCCGGTGCGTTATTAGTTCGGCCTCGATGCAGACGATTGTGTGCAAAGTAGACGAAGGGGGGCGTGTTTCTGAATAAACGGCTTATTGTTTTAAAAATATAGGACAGCGAATTAAACGCTTATGCGTCGTTTTTCTTATTGATTCTGTTTTCTCGTCCTTATAGGCCTACTTTTAAAATGACGTCAGAGTTTGTTCGTTAATACGTCATTGGCTGTAATTAAATAGGATTGGGATGGACACCGGTTATTGGGTGGATATTGTAAATGGGCGGGGTTTCCGAGTGTCCATCCCCCTAGAAGCGATGGATACTTCTTTTAACCAATGACGGATAGTTCATTATTATTCACTAAAGTTGGCAATATGGCCGCCATTTTCGACACTACCGAGTATTATGATGAGGGCGCCATCTGGTGACGTAATTACAGAAAAAAAGTAATTAATTTTATCGAACTGTAATAAAGGTCGTCCTTGTACATTTGATTCGTAAACATTTAGAGGGGTGAGTGAAGGTGACGAGGCAAAAGTCAGTTTTCAGTGCCATTTTCCGCCATAGACGGGGGGGGGGGGGTTCAGATTCCACTGATAAGTACGAATAGAAATGAATAATGCTATTGAGGAATTGGGCAGGAGCCGACAGGGTGAAATTTGGGGTATTTTTTTAAAGGTTCGTTCGAATTTAGTCGGCCATATTCGTGCGCGTTCGAATGTGCAGTCCGCCATCTTTGTTTGTTTGTGTGGCTGGAACGAGAAAGGGAACGTATCAGTGGGCGTGCCCCATACTCCGCCCATGCGCGAACTCTATTGGACGAATACCGATGACGTTTTCGCCCGCCCCCTTTTTATCAGGGTTCCGGAATGGAATTCGAATCAATGGGACGTGCAAAACCCGAAGATGGCGACGAAACATTCGAATTTCTAGCCTCCCCAAAGGGGTCACTGGGGAAAGGTGGGGGGGGGGGGGGGTCGCATTTTAGGATGGAACATCTCTCTATTTGTTCAAATGATGGATCCTGGTGTGAGGATAGAATAAAACGAGGGATGTTAGAATGTAGTTTTGGTGCACAGATCGAAAGAATGTCGTTAGAATGTACAGTCGGCCATATTTTGAGCGTTTGTTTGGTTTTCCGGACGGTGGATGGTGTTTTATAGACCGTAATCGGTCGGCCATCTTGCACGGTGCAAGGATCGTTTGACGTTCGATTTCGGTCGGCCATCTTGGTGCGCCGATAGAATGTCATATAGTATCCTGCTATTTTTGATGTTTGAGAACATATTTTGATATTGTAGCATAGTGGCAAATGTGACGTGATAGATTGGCTATAAACGCGCGATGCACGATTGACTTTTGGAACAGGAGAGGAGGGAGGTGTGTGTGTGCGACGTAGTAATTAATGTAGAATAAGATGGCGGACTTGGTTCGATTCGGAAGGAAAACGAGAAAGAGAAGGGGCGGGAAAAAAGAGGCAACGGCCAAGGTTTTTGTCGTCATCGGCGTCGCAGTCGCGTGACAGTTGCCCCCGGGACCGGACCCGTATATTATCGATATTAATGCATACATAAGTATTATATTTGATTGGCCTCGGAATAGAACGTGAGAGAGAAATTGGAACGCCGCGGCGGCGCTTCGTCTTACAGACTTTTCGAATTCCGCGCATCGCTTTTGCCGCGTTATTCGTTTTTCCCTTTCTTTCTTTTTTTTTTTTCCCCCTTGTAGAGATGCGATCCCAATTTGGGACAAAAGATGTCGTTGAACCGAAACGGTTCGTCGACGAGTGATGTGCTGGCCAAGTCACGTGACGAGAAAAAGCGTCAATTAGGCTCGTTTGACATTTTGGACGCGATTTGCCGATTCGCGCCGCCAGGGGGCGCACCGCATTTTTTTGTTTTGTTCTCCTAGCTAGCTAGTTAGTTACCTTCCTATCTTCTTTCCAAATTATACTATTTGAAACAAAATACCGTGACAAACAATGCAAATGGAAGTCGGTAGGTGGCGCTCTTGAACGACTTGCCGGCTAATTTGCGTAATTCTGGGCGGATCCAAATTTGCGGATCGATTTGCTTTTGTGCCAATGTCTCGTTTCCGGCATACATGTTATTATTATTAGCATTATTATCGATTACTATGAGAAAAAAAAAGTGGAAAAAAATGAAAGCCAGTTCGGTCGTCTGCTTCTTATTAATAGGCCTAAAAGAAAAACACTTTTCCCTCTCTTTTTTCTCTTTTTAGTTGGCTAATTTTTGTGAAACGACTGTCACCACAAACTCACTGCATATTTGCTCTGCAGTAGAGATAAGATCTAGAAAGTCACGTGATATTTTCTTTAAATAAGAAGTGTCTTACATTTAAAAAAAGAAATGGTTTCCAAGTTGCTGAAAGAAAGGGCCTAACGAAGGGGCCGTTTATTAATTCCGTCATTTAGGTATACTACCTGAATGCTTTGTAGTTTCTTATTTTGACCGCATGGTGGCGCTTTCGCCGTTTATTTTTATTTTATTCTATTTGAAATTGCATCGATTACCTTCTATGAATTATATTGGGTGGAGGGATTAATTATTTTGTGCAATTGGTCGGTTGCAGTAAGGCTCCTCCCACTGCGCTTTTGAAACGCAGACTAATTATTTATTACATAAAAATGAATACACTAATTACAGAACTGTAAATAAATCTATCGCTTCCTAGCAAAATCAATGTTTATTGTTATTGTGTGGGAAAAAGAGAAGTGAGATGTGTATTTGGTTTTTGATAAAAACTCATCCTGTTTAGACAAGATAAAATATTTATTGTTCACTACTGAGCAGCTCCTGTCACGGGGATAATCCGAAACGAACGTCCTTTATTCCCTCTAAAACTACGTTTTATAATAGTATTTGTTAATATCCAACCTCCAAACTGCATATGATGGAAAGATGTGGGGAGTATTAATTATGGATGTCGCATTTGATGTAGGTCCTACTTGAAGTTCATATTTGAAAATTGATTGGTTGATCTAGTGAGGGATCGGGATCGAAACGGGAGGATGGACAGCGGTGACACCGACATGGAAGGGGAGGGGGAGAGACGTCTGAAGTCATCTTCAGGGTTCACACCTAAGAAAAGACGAGGGAACCTTCCCAAGGAATCGGTTCGCATCCTCAAGATGTGGCTCTACGAACACAGGTACAACGCGTATCCGTCGGATCAGGAGAAACAGTTCCTGTCCAGGGAAGCAAACCTCAGTGTCCTTCAAGTAAGTCTCAACTCCTTCACCTTCTTATATACATATAACATTTTTACAACTTTCTTTAAAACGAGCTACAGGAGATGATATTACTTTGTACACCCGGAAGAATTTACCAATGGAGCCTACGGGAAGGGGCGCCATCGGCGACAAGAAATAGTTCCTGCGATTTGTTACTGTGTACGATAATTCTCCGCAATGTTCTTGTTAAATAAACAGTTGTGATATGTTTCAAATGTAAATGAGGTGAATAAAGTGAATCGTCAAATATAGAGAAGTGTCCAGCATTTTGCCCGAGTGACGCAATTCAGGTAGGCTCCATTGGTAAATTTATACGATTAGTGCGAAGGGACCGGGATGAAATTGGTTTTTTTGGAGGGCTGGGGGTAAGTGCAGTGAATTTGTGTTGGTAATGATTAATAGTACATTCAATGGAAGTTGAGAAAAAAGGCGTGGTATATGCAGTGCTCGCAATTGGCTACGTAGAAAAAGGCGTGTCTTATGATTCCTGCTGCCAAGCAAAATGGCGGAATCTACGCTTGATGTTTTTCACACAACGCCTCGGCATCAAATTCCACTTTTACAATACATAAAAGAGGCTCTGCATATAAAAGTCAGGCTCGCGCAACGGTTATAAATGCGAAAATATATTTTGAAAATGAACGTGGCTTGGTGAATCGGGAGAAGACGATGGTAATGAAGACTACGGGCGTATTCGGCAATTCATACTGTCTGTCTGGGTCACCAGGGTGTGTGACGTCATCTCTTCGCATGTCTGGCACCCAATTTATCCGGTTTGCCGACCACAAATTTCTGTATTCAATAATTCAAAATGGCGGATTACGCGTCGTGCAGTTGTGATGGCATATGTTGCGACCCTTCATACTCGACCGAACATACCATGGTGGCCGCCATCTTGTTGTCTGAGGAGCCAGGCAAGAAATCTGTCTCTGACACGGCAGCCAGAGAAAATGGCGTCACTCCTCAGACATTTAATTTGCCGAACAAAAAACCTGTTTACGCCTCTGAGGCCCACGTGGATTACCGAACAACTTCTCTGGCCAAAGCTCAAGATATATGTATCTGACGACCCAGGCAGACAGGTATGAATTGCCGAATACGCCCTATGGGTAGACATCTTGCTTCGGCTGCTAAACACGCCCACTATCCAATAAGCTTCGATTAGGGCACGCCTCTTTTTCTCAACTTTCGTTTGAATGAATTATATTATAGGTATTGGTTACAGAGGGATCTGTGATGCGTCTTTCTTGCTTAGGTGTGCAACTGGTTCATCAACGCGAGACGCCGCATTCTTCCCGACATCATCCGCAAGGAAGGCAACGACCCTCTCCAGTTCACCATCACCCGCAAGGCAGGGGCCGCTGCTTCGGGAGGACTCGCGATGGGCATGGCCCCTCTTCTCCACAATCACCATCCACCTTCCACCACCGATCACGCAACCGTCACCGCAACCACCACCACCACCAACAACGCGACCATGGCCCATCATCACCACCACCACCACCGGCATCCGCACAGAGGCCCTTCTGCTTCGGTGGCGGTCGGGGTCACCGTGTCCGCCGCGAACAGGAGACACATCGCTGACCACGACCACCATCACCACCACCACCACAACAACCATCTCCATCACAACAACAACAACCGCAACCACCACCACCAACAACAAGCAGGTAACAAAGCGGATACGAAGATGGCCGCCGGTAGACAGACGCGGTCCCTGTCCACGGACGACGAAGAGGACTTTGCGGACTACGACGACTCGACGGAGGAGTCGAAGGCGGGCGATGACGTCATGATGGCTTCCTCGGAAGACGATGATGATGACGAAGATGAGGATGAAGATGAAGATGAGGAGGACATGGAAGGTGATGATGATGATGGAGAAAGAGGGAGAGGAAGGGGCCGCAAAGGTGAGGCTAACAACGGGTCGAGCGGAGAAGGTGTCGGTATCGGTATCGGTGGCAGCGAAGGGCACGGTCCCAACCAGCAGAGACAACCGGCCGAGGACGACCTTTTCAGCTGCTTCTACATGCTGGTGGAGACTGCTCTCAGCCAGAGCCGCGTGGTCCCCGGTGGACACAGGCACGAAGCGGACGGACGGGGTCTTACGGCGGCCAGCTAGGATTGGGCCTTGCGGGGGGAGGGGGAACACGGAGGACCTTCTTCTTCTTCTTCTAATTGGTTTTTACCTCACTGTGTCCGTCCAAGTGATGGTTCTTGGAGTTGTGTTCCGGTGATGTGTAAGTGGATTGACGAAAGGGCACACACAGTAAGTGGTGAACCTAATGCGTGCCTGAACTTAGTTGTAATGTATGTTGTGACCGGTTTCGTTATGTTTCTATTTGTTTGTTTGTTTGGTTCGTTCTTTTGTGGTCCAATAGAGTTTTTGTGACGGACAGGACCCAAGTTTTTTGTTTACCGGGAACGGAAAGGTGGTATCCGGGTTTGAAGGCGATTGTGTATGTAATCGTATCTTTAGAAAGTTTTGTTCAAAACGGCAACAAAATTATCGAGGACATTTGTAAATGTTAAGGTCTATTTCTTTTAATAACAAAGTTGGTACAGAGTTAGGAAGTTGAAACGGTGCATTTAATTGCAACCGAGATGGTTAAAAGTTGCAGTTTTTCCACGCATGAAAATCGATTTCAAGATGCTGCGCAACTTGTCCAATTTCGGTCATTAGCCTGTGTTTTTTTGGGGGAAGATAAGGATATCGGATCAGGAAATTGAAAATCGTTAAAAAGAGACAATACTGTGTATGGTATTGAACATTGTTTCTTGTCTGTGTGGGGGACATTGAAACAAACTGCAGTTTTTTCATTCTTAAACTTAGTTTTTAATTTTCCTCGACCGAAGCGTAATTTAAGAAGCAGGTTTGTTTAGTTAATGTACATGAAAATTTGGAAGTAATCATTCTTATTTCGCTCAAATAATAATAATGTTATCTAAGTTAAACATCTGAATCTCCGTGTCATGAACGCGCAACTTGTAATTTCATCTTACGTATTTTTCCCACCGTATTTGCAAACCAAATTATACGTAACTTTTACAACTCGAATTTTCCAAAATGAATTGAAATGAATATACTAACAGTCAATTTTCCTGTTCTTAACGTTCATCACACTAAATGAAATGCGTACCTTTTGATACACGTGACTATAAACTTCCGTCTCGTCTTCTCACTTTCTTTTTGGATGTCAGGGAATTTGGAAATGGCTTCAAAATGTCAGGGAATTTACAGGATTATTGAAAAATCAGGGAATTTTAAGGCAATTCTTATACATCTACTGAATAATTGTAATTATAATTTTTGAAGCAACGGTGTGTTTCCACGTTATGTATTTTGTATAACGAAGAGTTAAGATGCTCTTTCTTAATTCATGATCTTCAAATGAAGAATGTAGTGACGTGGGTTCAAGATTGATTAATCATAGTATGTTGCATCTTTTTATCGTTGAGATTCAATTATTTTGTCTTGTATTTGTGAAGTTTGTGAAGGTCAGGGGAAATTTGAAATGGTCAGGGAATTCCCCAAAAAAATAATAATACGAGGAATCGGTGGCAACCCTGCGGGTGTTGTTGTCTTTAAGAAGTTGGACCGAATTTATTTGCAAACGTCTTCGAAATGAATTATATTTCCAACAAAGTCATTTACGTAACTTTAAACTTAGGATCTTGCGCGCGTAACCGCTAAATCACCCGAGCACCCGGATACCTGTCTTCGTTTCATGCCCGTACTACCTATCAATCCAAATGCCAACATTAATCAATGCAAAATGAAAGACAGATAGATAGATAGATAGAAAGAAAGAAAAGAAATGGCAGCCATTTTTTTAAGTAATCCATGTCAGAACTTTGCGACCGTCTTCGAGAAACGAAGACGAATTTCATTTCTTTGTCCGTTTCTTCGTCATTGTATTTCATTCCCTCTTTCATCATGTTCTATTTACTTTAAACAGATATATAGTGGAACCTCTCTATAAAAGGATTCATGCCCTAACCCAATAAAAAGAGCAAAACTATCGTAATTTGGCACCGTACGAAGGGACATAACGTATCAGGTAAAACAGTTTTGAACATAACTACTTTGATTTTTGCAATTTACATGTATTCAACTACTACAGCCCTCCCTCGATAATCCGGCCCTTTGATTATCCGGTAATCCGGCGTTTTTTTTTTTTTAGTAAACTTGTCGGGAGGTAAATGAAGATTTCAATCTTAAGAATTTCGGTACATTCATGCTGATAGGATTTATTCAATTATTTATGCCGAAATTTTAAATAGTGGTTTCTGCAGAATTTCTGCAATGACTGAAAATAATCTGTAGAAAATCTACAAATATTTGTACAAAATCTGCAAACTATTTAAATATTTTCTGCAGAAAATCTGCAAACTATTTAAATATTTTCTGCAGAAAATCTGCAGTCGCATCTGAAAATATGCTGCTACATCTACAGAAATTTCTATAATTTTGTAGATTATCTGCAGAAATCAATATTTATCCGTAGAAAATCTGCAGCATATTTTTTCCGGGGCATTGTTACAAAACAAGTAAATTTGTTATTAATTTGTACTGTTTTCTAAAATCAATACAAATGTGTAACATACATGTGTACAATAAAACGTAGTTTCTGCTGTTAAAATTCGTCATTATTAGTTAATTTCCAGTAATCCGGCCCCATATCTGCCGGATTAACGAGGAAGGACTGTACTAGTGTAGGTCTTTCGTATATAAAGTGGTTTACCGTTAAAGGTGCACTCTTGCGCTGCTCTTGTAGGAAATGGTTATAGAGAGGTTCAGCTGTAATAAATACTATTGCTGTTAATTATTTAGTTTCGGTTTGAGTTTGTTTCTGAAATTTGGACGTGCAACATTTACGCGAGACGACATCATCGGCAAGTGTCTTCGTCAACTTGAGCCGAGAAGTGTCACTTAAGTTGACGCGATTCTACGAACGTACTTGGTGACTTGGAAACATTTCCTTGGTAAATTGGTGAAGAAAGAAAACATTTCGGTTATTACAACGACGGCAAGAGGAGGATTTTTTCTTAACGGACCGAGTGGCCTTATAACCGTGTTTACATATTTATACCTCACACAACACGTTCATCTGATTTTACATTTTTGTTTCTCTCGTTTTTCTGTTCTCTCCACGCATTTGTTCGTTTATTATTGGTTTTATCGATTTCAGATTTGCGTGCCACGGTGACAGATTTTCACGTTAACCACTGGTTTGTTATCGGTAGACACTTATTATTATTCTTCTTCTTCTTCTTCATCTGCCACCAACAAAACGGCAACACCAGTCAATATTAATGTGATTTTTCTCCTTTTCTTTTACAATTTGGGATTTGTCGTTTCCAATTTTCGCAAACGCGGGAGCTCAAATGTTGCGCGGCAACGTGTACCGATACTTCTACATTTTCGGTGAGTCGATGTATCGATTTATTTGCAAGTGACAGCAACACAAAGCGTTTATAATGCTCTTAATTGAAGCAAAATCGATTTTTTTACTATTTTAAACTATTTTCCCCAGTACGTTTCATTCACGGATATGGAAATTTAATATTAATTATTGTAAAAAAAGAAGGAGACGAACACAAATGGGCTTTTTGTAATTTGCAGAGTTGCTTTTCGAAATGTTTGATTCGGTTTTGATAATTGTGGTGGTTTTTTGAAGGAAGAAAAAGAGAGAAGCCGGGTACGTGACTTCCGTAAAAACTTTCTTCGGCAATAATCGATAAATACGTGTTTGGTATATACTACCGTACTTTACTTCGTATTTTGTTGTTGTTTCGGTTTATATTTCCACTAATTAGTTGATCGTTTGAATGCGATTTTGTTAGGACCCCGAAATTAAGTTGGATTTAGGGAACGCGATCACGGGAAACGGAAATCATCGCAAAATTGTTCGTACTTGTAGAAATATTGTTTAGTAATTCGACTTAAATAACAATTCTAAACAAAAAAAGAAGATAATTGCGATTATTATTGAGAGGAACTTCATTAAGTACGAAGTAAAGTAAGTCTTTGATTCATCGCCGCTCGGCTTCAATTTACGAAATGAACATTATCATGAATATTACGTAAAATTATTTGTTTTAAGGAATTTAAAGTTGGGACTTATTTAATTTGCATGGAAACTTTAAATGATTATTACAGTTTGGTATTTATTATATTTATCTGCGTGTTTTCAAATTGCGGCCGCGGCGTTAAATCGAAGAATTGCACCGTTATGTTGAAATAAGCGCTCAATTGTTGAATTGCGGTGGGGAGAATGGAGTTTCTTTATTGCTCACATACATATCTGTTATTTAATAATGGTTGGACGAAGAAGAAGAAAAAGAAACGGGCAATTTTAGTTGAGAAATATTCAATATACCCACACTAAATAGTTGCTTGTTTTTATTTTTTCCCCACTTTCTTATACGTGTTTTTTTGAAGCCGGGATAATATTATAAGAAATGCTACTTCTTATGTTATTCTAGTATTATTATTATTATTATCACTAGGTTGACTTTTCATCAAATGTGTAGTGACTGTCTTTTTACAGTGTAAAATAATAAGTTTCTAGTTTTCTACACTTTATTTTGATATATAGAAATTGGAGAAAATAGCGATATTTTTTATTTTCCAGTTGTGTAGAAATGCTGATTTCATTTTACCTTTTTTTTGTTTTGTTTTTGACCAATACCGTAATTATAAGTATTATTATTATACGTGCTCTTATCCGAGAATATGAAAGTAATAATTTTCAACAAGTGCAATCGCATTTTAATTAATTATAAATTACAAAGTGCGAACTTCTTAGTTCTTATTTTTAGTTTGATTTCTTTAATAACAGTCATTGGTTTTAAATTCGCAATTGGTGAAAAGAGGAGGAAGAAACGGTATTTTTGATACCGTAATACGTTTTTTTCTTGGTATTTTTACGTGTGAAATGAGTAATATTCTAGTTATGGATGGACAATTTGGGGGGAAAATTGTTTGTTTCGGTTTTTGCATTTTATTTTACGGTTTACATGTTTTTTTTTCTTTTGTGTGTGTGCGTGTGTAATAAGAGTTATGTACAACAGATATATTGTTAATTCATATTTGAGAGCTAATCTAGTGAGAAGAAACTCGTCTTTCTATAGTTGAGAAAGAAAAGTTCAGTATTTTTTATTAGAAAATTATATCTATATATTGTACTGAAAAATAAAAAAATTCAAGTCTCAGTCATTTTATTTCTCTGTACAAAAAAAGGCTTTCAAAACTGTTAAAAGCCTTAAAGATTAGCTTGGAATTAATGGTGGAAATTTTATAGCAACTTCAAATCGTTATATACTCTGTTCCTGCGCAGAAACGGAGTCGATTCCTGCTTTCTGATTGGTTCATTTTATTTTTGTATGAAAACAGCTTTAAAATGTTGTTGAAACTGCAGGGATTTCGAAATTCAGACCTGAATTAATAGGGGAATTTTTGTAGTAGTAACTTGTATAGTATTATACTTCGTTTCTGTGCAGAAATGGTATCAATCCCAGCTTTGTGATTGGTTCATTTTATTTTTTTTTTAAAAATTCTTCGAAAACTGCGAAGATTGAGAAAATTAATCCGGAATTAATTGTTAGAAATTTTATAGCAATATCAAACTATTATATACTTTGTTCCTCCCCACAAATGGAGACGATTCCTGCATTCTGATTGGTTCCCAGTTATTAAACTGCCCTTAGACGACTCAAGCCTAGTAAAGTGTCAACCAATCACTTCTATTTAGTAAATATTTTTGTATTTCTATTCTGCTATGACGTCATCGAGCGCCATTTTGGCTTTATTTTACGGTAGGTTTGGTTTCTGTTTGCTCTTATTTTTAACAATATACGTACATATATACTTTCTTGCGGTCATTTTTAGTCTCAAGAAAAAGAAGAAGAAGAGAGGAAAAAATGGATTTCAAATTGAAACCGAGGTGAGAACGGAACGTGGATTCGTGAGCGCAACAGGGGCGTAAGTCTGCACGGAACGCCTCTGAAACTTACGCCCTTGCGCGCTTCGGATCCGATTTATTGCGATTAATCGATTCATCGTTGTTTTAGATGTCGGGGAATGCGGTCGAGATGTTTCTTCCTTGCATGGGCATCCTAAATGTGCAAGTTTTTATCGGATGCATTCGTATTTTTGGAGCGCTTCAACTTCCTACTCTCACTTTTCACAATACTTAATGCGGGGAGAAAAAAAATCTACATTTTTTCCAGGTTCGTTTGAACTTTCACTTTTTTTTTCTTCTCCTTCTTTTTGCTGAATACGGAGAGGAAATAAATACATTGTCACATGGTTTGTGTCTCACCAGGGGTCGTCCAGAAATCATGTATGGAAAGGATCTTGTAAGTACGCACCGAAGTTAAGTTTATACTAAAATATCTTGATTTTTTGATTAAGTTCAACCAAAAATATTAATCGCATTTTGAAATCCAGGTATTATATTGTAATTACATGTGGGATTCACCCCCTTTAAATGGGCCACTGTATACATGGGACAGCCATCTGTTTATTTGAGCCAAATCCTCTTCAAGTACAGATCCCATTTCTCAAAAGTTTGTTTAATTTGCTAAACACGGGTTTGATTTTATCGAGTTGGGTTTATTAATAGTTTTTGTGTGTCTGTGCGGCTCATTTGAATACGTAATGAGGATGTTTGGTTGCATTTGTGGTCTGCCAAGGGAATTGTTAGTGTGGAAAAACACATATCTTTTGCTAATTGGATATGCTAATAGTATATATTCCAATATTTATATATGGAAATTACGATTTCCACATATTAACCAAATATAGTTTTTATTTTCAAGGAGAAATCCTTAACTGACATCGAAGTCTTGCAATTAACACAATAAGAAATCTTAAAAAATATAAAGGAGTTCTCGAGAAATTCATTTAATTTTGAAATTTGCCATATTGGAAAACACAGATTACTATTAATATTTGTAGGAACTAAAAGCATTTGAATTTTGCGTAACAGTACACAAATTAACGAAAACTGAATAATTGAACGGAAAGATGAAATTTTGGACACGAGTATACACTAGTGCATATGAAGTTGGGTTGCAAATGGAGACTTGGAATGGATATAAGAAAAACAGGATGAGATGTAAATTAAAAATTGACCTATGACATCGTATATTTCATCTGTTGGATGAGGTCAAAAATCAAAGTAGGCCACACGCATGTATAGTACAAACAGCAATAAACGTTTTATACACTGCTATTTAGAAATATTGCTGTGCAAAGAGAAAGGATAAATTTAATCCATTTTCCCAGTCTGTCAACATCTCATTCCTCTCTTTGTATCCAGACGTTAAGTAATAACTATTTAATTGTCATCGCAGTGTGATTTGGATCCAGAACCTGATTTCGAAGATAACAGTGTCAGTCAAGTGTCAAATTTATCGAATTGTTGCCAAATATTTCCTATTTTAAGTGCCAACATTGTTTTAATCTCAGCAAATTTTGAAATGTTTTTTTGTAAACGGGAAAAAACAATTGGCAAAAATTACTTCCAGGTTGTCTTATTATTATATCAAGAACCTCGTTTTCTTAATTCATCAAATGTTAGGTGGTGCTATTTTGAAATAGTAAATGCGTTTTGTATATTTCTCAATTTTCTTGTTCTTAATTCCATAAAAAAACAACCAAGAACATGAAACTTTCAATTTAATGGTTGAATTCACTTTTTGTTTAAATCATTGCTACTATAACTGAATCATGAGAATTTTAACAATTAATGCACCATTAATAATTTTGAAACACTCTCTGAGATTAGTTACCTTTTAATTTCCTGAATATTATTTTTTCTAATTTTTAATTTATAAATCAAGTTCAGACGTTCATTTTCTGACATATCCTGAAAAGTACGTTACGAGAAGGAAATCACTGAAAGAAGATGAATGTCGTTTCCCGTTTTCAAATCCGACAAAAACTCTTCCAGATATACGCAGTAAAAGATGTACGGGAAGCCAGCCGGAAGGAGGAGGACTGCGACAACTGGCTCCCCATACGTGTCAACTTTAAAACTGCAATATCTCGGAAACTTTTAATCGGAATCGAAAAATTCAAACGGTAATCGATTTCTTTTAACTGTTTCTTCCTAAGAATATCATTTTCAGGGTACTCTACCTGTCAAAACCATTTCGAGTCGCCTTTAAATTTCATTTTTATTCCCATTTAAGTTACTAATCAAACCTGTTTTCCCATCACTTCATTGACAAAAAATGCAATTTACAGACAAAGCAGTACGTTACGTGATGATTATAATTTTGCAGACTGTTTCATAAATGATTGAATGAATAGGAAGATGGTTTAGGGAAGCGGTTGCGTGCGCACGCGATGTTCTCGGATTGTCCGTTCGGTGGCGTGCCGCGCGTTACGAGGAAAACACATAACACTGTAATTGAAATATACATGAAAGAAGACTATATTAGTGCGTATAATACCTGACCAGACATTGAGATTTTATTGCATAAAAAGGGAGTATTAATTTATGTAAATTTGCTCTCACGCAACAGTAACAGCCATTGTTGTTTACTCAATACTGCCGCCATCTTGGGTTCAATCCGTTTCCAACTTCAATCATTTCCAGTGGAAATAAACTCGGATAAAGTGAGTACAAAACACATTTAGTGTTAATTATTTATTTTCAAAGTTGTCTGTGTTTGAATGTCTTTTTTGACCTGTTAGCTTAATAATCCCCATGTTAAGCCTACGAGGGGTGATTCAGTTAGGAGGTTTATTAAATTTGTTTAGTTCTTGGGCATTAAATATCTTATATTTGGCGTGATTTTAGGTATGATGTGTATTAATACTTTAATAAATTATAATGAAAATACTTTAAGAAAATTAGTTCACCTTTAAGATGTATATAAATAAACTTAATTAATGTCGTATTTATATTGATTTTTGATGAATATATCGTGTTTATGATGAAAATTCGTTGCCAGATTTCCCCTTATTAAGCTTTTCAAATTCTGAAGGCCGTGTTGAAGGTCATCTGGAAGATGATTTCCTCGCTGTTCACACACATTTCATTTTCTCATGCATCGCTTGCATTTTATGAAAATTATTTGCACAGTGTATGTAGTATGTATTTTGGTACTTCATTCTTTACAGTCTTTTCTTTTTCGCAGAGCCATTGTCTATTAGTTGGACCTTGGAACGGGGATCAACACTGACTGTGCACAATTTAACACCTTATAACTTAAAACGCCAAACTCAGGTGGTAAATGACGTCACGTGATTCTCTTACCAATGCATTCCATAATAATCCCATATTCCTCTTCCCAACATGTTTAATTTCATGCACTGAAATGTCACATATTTAAAGGTAACTCGGTTGTGTTGGGCCGAAACATGTTGGCATAATGTAAACGGATCCCGTTAAAAAGCTTATGAGTAAAGGATATATATCTTCTTCACACGATAATTACAGGTTATTGCCGACTTGGAGGTGAACGACTGACATGATTTTGTAACGACCCCTAAACTTCCTTTATTCAAAAACACAGAATTCAATAACTTTATTTAGGTATGTGGTAAGAATATGACTGTTTTTATTTGCAAACAAATACAAGAATTCAATTTTGCAACATTGTTATTTATTTCCTTTCATTTCTCATAATGATGTCTTTATCTCCTTTGAATTAATGACAATCTTGATATAAAGCACAAACAAATGTATACAATTAAAAGACATTTTGCACTCAAAGTTGCAGTGATTCCAATAGTTTCTTGCAACCCACAACTCTTATTAAACTACACTGACATTTAGGTCTAAGATTGTTTCTTGAGAACAGTTGGAATTGTGATTTTCGAAGACGATTAGTTGGAAATTAATTTTCTTGTTTTCAGCTAGGGTATTTTCTTGGAAATTTTCCCGCTTGTATTTCTTGAAAGAATGATACTGGTACGTGAAGAAATAATACAAGGAAGTGTTTTCTTATTACGTACTATACTGTGATGCTATCTTTTATAGAGGAGGTTGGGGAAGATGGGGGGGTAATGGTGACGCCCCAGATTATAGCCCTTGATAGTTACAGTTTAGTGAACGTCTTCTTTCTTGGCCTCTTATTACATCTTTGACATCGTACCACCAATTTGCTAATTGGTTCATGTAAAAAGAAGTGCAATATGCGACAGGAACCCTAATTTCCATCTCAAATAGGAAATCTAAGATGGCGGCAATATTGGGATCCGTTTCGAAGGTAAAATTCGCTATATTTCGACATTAGAAGTATCCAAAACAGGTTTTTTTGGCGGCCATCTTGGAGCCATTGTTTGCATGAACTGTAATCACACTGGACCAGAAACAACTGTTTTTTAAACTATAAAAAGATTCATTTTTGTGATTTTTAATCATATTAAACGTCGCCTTTGCAACGTTGCAATGCTCCAAATGGAATAACTTGAGAATAACATGGCGGTTTTGGCGGCCATATTGGAACAAATAATTGCTTTTTTAATACGTAGACTGCTGTAACAACACCTTTCGAAACGGCTATTTGTCATTATATTGTAAAAGCTAAACAGAAAGCTACACCCCTGTCTGTTTTTTTTTTT
>WWPM01017654.1:0-14005 GCA_023279145.1 Glomeris maerens | reverse complement strand
CAATTTGCATAAATTGTCGTGAATAAATCTTCCCAGAAAGACGTACGATTATATAAAACATTTAATTTTTTCTGCTGTGATATAGGCTACAAACAACCACTGCAATCCTCAGGAATAAATATGAACACGGAATGTGCGAATTATTTAAAATATTAGTAACAATTACATGAATATTTATACTACCAAGGAAGCAAATATTTAAATACGTTGCAATCATAATCTTTTAGTCGATTGTTGAAATTGATCATGTTGGCGAATAATATTGATTGTAACATACCAGTGAGTCATAAGTCCAGTGACGGCCTGTTGTTTTTGTAAATGAATGGTGTAGGAATGAGAACGCACATGGAAAGTACTCGGCAGGTTGGGGGCTATCTAACCATGTGCCCATTGGTGACCTTGAAAGGTGGGATCAAGATCATTGAAATGCTAACTTTGTAATTATTGGCGCCAGTGGGCTGACATCATTTAGCGAAATGTTCAGCGCCAACTCCCTTGTTGTACACAAACAGCATGCAATTACAAGGCAGGGAAGCACACATCAGGGTATTGGTTAGGAAAGCTTTTCACAGGGGCTGCACATTCCGTTTTTTTCCAAATAACGTTTGCATTGTTTATCCGATTTTCAGTCTGTTTGCAGTATTATGTTTAGAACACGGCGCTGAACATTTCCATTTACAAAAACAACAGGCCGTCACTGGACTTATGACTCACCCGGTATAATTGCAAGACACGTTAAAATTTTAAAATTGCAATATTATTACACATACTCTTCCCATAATTGGTTCAATTACGTGGATAGATGTGAAAAATATATTTCTTCCAGTTATTGGGAAAACATTTAATCCCGTTAGACAAACTGGTACAAAATGTTTTAACTTTTCCCGACAAATTAATAATCTTCAAATGCAAATCAATTACAAGTTTCTGTTTGATGTTAATTGCTTTACATAATTTCCTTATTGATAAAATTTCGTTGACATTCGTCTTTCCGGGAAACACACCCTTTAATATCTATTTGTTAATTGATAAGACCATTATTTGAATTGTTGCTGGTGAAATGTTGATTAAATATTATCAAGAGTTGATATTATGCCTGTCTAAATCGCACTTCAAGGATGTTCGTGGCTTCAATACTAAGGCATTCAGGCAGTATACAGTGCATCCCCGATAAGCTGGCACCGAGATAATTAGTCATATTGCTTCATTAGTTTTTGCAAGTTCAGGCCAACATTCATTGTCTTGCATTTTAAAATTCGTTGCATATTTCGTCATTATAAATTCGTTATACTGGTTAAGCAATTGGAATTTCTTGAAACTACATAATATGTTCTCAGTTATTTACGGCATCTTTTATTTCTGATGAATTTCAAGATTGTTCCAAGACACCCGTGTCCTTTAATATGTTTAAATAGTCATACATTATTATTTCATAGCCCCGTGAGCGACTGCTTAAATTGAGGTTGAATTGTATACGGTATAATAAACGGTTTCATGCAAGTTCTCAAACGCTAAAATTCCATTTAAAATGAAATACATATGTTCTGTATATGCAGCACTTATTATATGCTTAAAATATTTATTTAGGTGCAAATCTGTTGTCCGTAATACGGTATTATGAGTTATTTTACGTTTACACTCCAATACGTACATTCAAATCGATACTCAATAAAATTAAAACATTTTCGTTGAAAATATTGCGTATTTTCAAAACAATGACAGATATTTATACAGAGGTTAAGATTAAACTGATGAAATCTATATTCTCAGGTGTTACTTTAATGTAGGATACTGTATTGTTTTCTGCCATTCGATATCACTGTTATTTTAAATAACAGCACACGATTTTGGGATTTTGATAGGCAACCATATTAGACCCCCATATAATAAATTAATAGATTCCCGTCTGGAAATCGTCAAAAATGCATGCGCGCGCGCGGTTTTTAATTTTCATTTTTTATTCTAAATTGCAATTAATTTGAACGCGAAGTGGCGCTGAAACCTCGTTATGAAGCCCTAGCCCTGATCATCATCACGAAATCTCATATAGTTTTGCCTATAAAACGATGTGACTCGCGTTTTTGTGTGTTGATGCGGATACGGGATAGAGTTGCTTTTTCAGTCGAATTTTACTGAATAATTTTTTTTGCTTAAAAAACCCGGTGCGCGCGGTGACGGGAATCTATTAATTAATTATATGGGGGCCTTATACTATTCAGAATATACTGTGTGACCACAATTAGATACGAGTAACGGGTTGAGTTTGTACATAAAACTCTTTGAGGTCGCCGACAAAATGGTTCCAATTCACAAGCGATCCCAATACAAAAATTTAGACAGGATGCCTTTATTTGCCGTCCAACTGGTACGTACAGTTTTCAGGCCAAATTGTACAAGTTTCCTTTTTCTGCAGTGCTCATTTATACATATTGGACGCCTAATCAGGTTTTCCTGAGACCCACGTTTTTACGTTAAAGACCGATCATGGCTACAATTATATTACTTATTCCTCTACAGGTAGCCACACACATACACGTGCAGGCAATCCTAATATCAAGGTTTGGACTGCACTTTGGTTGCCCAAACACGCGAAGTCATTTTACATAGTTTTAAATTTAAATAGTTTTTGTCTTGAATAAAAATCCTTTTTGTTTCGAATTTAAATGTAAACTTTCAGCTTTCGATTTATATCATTCAAGTTTGAAATTTCGACTTGATGGGTTTGGGCCGTCATAGCAGTCCAAGCCTTCAGGATTTGGTGCATGCATTTCGAGCTATCAAATATTATTTTGTGGTTCATTAACTGAGAACGATATGTTCTTGGTTAGTTCTCCAGAAGTGGACTCCTTTAAGCTAATTTGTGTTGTGATAATGACCCAGACTCGAATTATTTTATAATTCATATCTTTAATATCTTCAATATTTAATCCACTGCGAACTTTACTGGGTTGCGCATTAAACCTGTCTCAATTTATGGGAGAAGTAACGGACAAATCTAAAATAAAAACCCGTTATTCCTTCATTATTAATTTGTCATAAACGCTCGAATAGACCCCTGGGGTTTTATTTACTTTTTCAAAATTTACATTGGGTTCATTCGAGCATCCGATGTTTATTCAAGCCCGGGGTTTAAACCTAATACCTCGTAACAAGTCTCTAATTGCCTTAGAATCAACAACAAACTTCCTTGCCACAGCTTCGCCGCTGTTTTCAACAATAAACTTCTAGTACTGTAGTTTCGCCTTCAACCTTGCAATTAAGTTATTTATTTGAGCTCCGGATTCGATTCGAGCGTTTACGGTTTTTGGAACCGAATATGAAAGCATAAATGTATTATTGCAGCCATACTTGTGTTTTGAAGAAGGACGTTTAGTGCAATTTGTCGGCGTTTGGGAATGTTAATTAAAGGACCTGAAATCAAGAAAAGTTCAAAGTTGCATGTCCTATACCGCCGATTCTTTAAAATGGTAATGTCTGTCACTGGATTTGGATTGAAACAAAGCTTCAAGTACAACCTGGTCATACCAATCAAGTCTGATAGGTATAGCAAAGCTGGCTATAAAAGTGGTTCTGATCCTCAAATAGAAGTGGTCCCCCAGTTGAGGGCAGAAACATTGAAAATCTATTATAGTTCGGATGTTATATGTTATGCATTCTAACAAGGAAAGGACCACATTGAAGGCAAACGAAATGATGATTCTTATGTAACATTTTATTCAGTTTTTTGTGCTGAACAAGATAAATATTATCGTAACCACAAATGCGCAACACAATTAGAAGGAAAAAATAACGAAAACTTGGAAATTGGTAGTTCGAACTTAGTGTTTCGATTGCAGCATGCGCGCGCGCACACACTACGTGATCGATGCACCTCTTTCTTCCAGTTGGCGACACCGTCGCATTTTGCCAAATTGCAATAAATTGTGCAGAGGTAGCAGTTTGTTTTTGCCGAATGGTTTCTTTTTTATTTGCGAATAATACATTTACAGGGGAAAATATTGAAATTAAAACATACATTTGTTCAGTTCTATCCCACTTCGAGAAATTTGTAATTACCATTCCATTCAATAGATTAGAAATTACATGAAAGTGGGCAATTACTCATGTTTTCAGCTGATTGTGTTCATTTACAAATGAGAACTATTTATATTTTTTTGAGGAAAAAATTTTAATAAATTGCATACTGATACAAAATTGGATATAATTGTAATAAAAACAATACCATAAACCAATGCGATTGTCCTTGTCATGACAAAAAACAAATGAAGAGTCTGCAATCTTTCAAAATAATGGCATATTTAACGTAAATAACATGAAAAACATCGATATACTATGATATACCATCGATCACGTGTGTGTCTGCGCATGCTGCAATTGAATCAATGAGCTCGAACAACCAATTTCCAGATTTCGTTAATTTTTCCTACTAATTGTGTTGCGCATTTGGGATTAAGATTATATGTATCTCGTTCAGCAAAAAAAAACTGAATAAGATGTTACATAAGAATCATCATTTCGTTTGCCTTCAATGTGGTACGTCCTTTCCTTGTTAGTCAAGTTCCGATTAGACAGGTTTTACTGTAATTTGCAGTGTAATTATAAAAATCTGAGCAAAAAATGTAACAATAAAAGCGAATAAATGAACAATTTTAGTAGAATCCTAATATATCGAAGAAGAGGCTGAGACTATATCGAATTATAAGAAAATTAAATAAATTATTACCATCTCATAAAAAGGTGAAAGTTGATATTCCGTTTGACATTTTGCATTTCATTAATAACAAAATACTGCGATTGCTTCAGTAAAACTCTGTAATCTTCAAAACAACCTAAATTGTATCGCACATTTGTAACCTGCCATGTCTTATAGAATAAGCATAATATATACCTAGATCTTCAGAAGGAACTTTTGAACAAAGATGTCTTAAGCAACATATGAGTGGAGCAAAAAAGGGGTTAGGATTTTTAGCGAGTTATAAATTGTATAGATAGAGACGATGTGAGTGACCCGAACTGGCGCATGTAAGGGTAGATGACCGCCATTTGCACCACTCGAGCCCACATACTTACGTCATTGACGATGAATCCCCCACAACAAATCGATCGTTCATATCCATTATTGTCGATAATTTCCCATGCTAGTAATTCGTGCGGTTCGCAAATTGGTTATAATAACCTGCACAAATGTTGTCAATGAAAGTCAAAGTGTTCCACTTATAAATAGTGAAATGTGATGTCACCAGCAACAATCGAGTTACATTTGTTTATAGTAACCAAAAAAAATAATGAATTCTTAATGGATCGTTTTAATAGTTCGTCTTCCGTTGCCAGCTTACATGTTATGTGCAATATTTCTAATATTGGCTCTGCTGTCGGCGCTTGTAATAGTTGGTTTAATTGGGGTAAGTAAAAGATCGTATACTATTTCGCCACAACGTTATGTACAGCAAATGTTATAATTTGTTTCCATTTCAGAAAAAGACGCGGATTCTGGCTAGTTGGCTGTTCATGTTGACTACACTATACTTCATTGAATGTGGGCTAATTTTATACATGGTTATTACTTATTGGGTAAGCACAATCTGCATACTGCATATAATTATTGATTAAAAATGAACGTTCGTCACTAAAGCTTCAATAAAAAAAAAGTAGGTTACGTATTGTAAAGAGCAAGGTCAATGGCATATCTGCTAGATTTTTTGTATTCCAAATCATCAAGCGTAACATTTCAAACACCAAGCAAAAAATGACTTCCACGGAAATACATTTCCGTGTAATTGTTTGCGTAAGAACATTTATTTATGCATAATAATTTATCATTCTAAATCTCTGTAGGGAGTTCAACATCGTTTTGGACTGGGCGAACTCGTATTTTGGGTTATACGTGCCATCATCGATGTAAGTATGCAGAACGTGAAAGTGTTGCTATAAATACAGATTTCTACGAATTGCTCACTGTATAATGACTACCTAATAATAACAGAAACATATTCTAAAATTATCATATGTAGATTTTCGTAGAGTATTGTCACACACAATGATGCATTTGTAATTTTATGACATCAGATAACAAAAAATCACCTCCCCCTGCATCATGTAATGATTAGGTTTACCCCTTTGAGACGGATGTCATAAAATACAGATCTGTACCGGAGATATGATTTTCAAGCTCCGTGTGATGATCAGATTCCGAAAAGATTTTTATACGTATTTTAAATGGTTTTAAAGTTTGGCACAAGTGACATTAATTTTATTCGCGACTTCGGCAAAGTGACGAAATTTATGAGTTTTCATTATTATTTGAAGATATAAAAATCCCGAAATTTTCATCTCATGAAAACAATTGCAGTAGGACCTCACTTTACGAGCTTAATTTGTTCGAGGAATGAGCTCGATCGCAACCCGAAATGTTTTTACACTGAAACAATTTTTCCCATAGGAAATAAAGGAAATCCACTCAATACGTTCCACCCGCCCATAAATACGCATAGGTATAGCATTTATAAAATCATTTCAGATTGTATTGTGAAGGTGATTATTCTGCATATTATTTTATGCATCAGAAATATTACGACATTCACTATCAGAATTACGTATTCTGGACATGTGGATCCCTTTTTTGCACACTTGTCCATTAATAAGGTCATACGGCGCGAAGTTTTGGCTCGCGGATCAAGACTTCGTTTGCAACCCAAAACGTATTTTATTAAAATATTGTTGCTCGTAAATCGATTCTCTCGTATTCTGAGTTACTCCCCTAACAAAAATTGTTGGCTGTCACATGCATGTCACATGCATGCCACATGCCTGCAAGGCTGCAAGTGAAACATTCACAGCTTTATTGCAGACCTGCACACTGCAGCTATGTGGCATGCATGTGACATGCATGTGACAGCCAATTAAAGCTGCAAGTGAAACACTCACAGCTTTATTGCAGACCTGCGACAGCTTTAAAAAAATTTTGTTAGGGTCGGATATCGAGGTTCCACTGTAATCATTTTCGCGACATGTAAGACCTCTCGAGGACAAATGTCTTTACAGTAATTACAAAATATTTGTAACTTAAACATAAAATACTAGATATAATAAAATAAACTAAAAAACAAATTAAGCAATGCAATCAAAAATTAAAATTAAATAATTAACTTGCTTAAACCTTATACCCTGTTTACACACACTTGTCAATAAACTTAGCAGTCAACTTGGTAATAGGCAAGTAAATTAATTGAAAAGAAAGGAAATGCTGTTCAGACACAATTAATAGTTTTGGCTAAATGTAATCGATTTAAATGTACAATTATCGATATGTTGCCGATATCACTCAAAATGGAGGGCGACAGCGCACAAAATGACGATTTCGTTGTTGTGATGCTGATGACTAATTTGGTTCAATTGCCATGGCTACCATACAGGAAGAAGGCTACAAATACTATCGCGATATTATCGATCCTAGTTGAGTTTTCAACTCGATAGTTGAGTTTCCGGATCTCAACTATAGTGCGACCAGGATAGCTTGAGAAAATTCTAGACCAATGGCATTGTCTTGGTTCATCGCTTAGTTTTGCCTTCGTAATACGATATAATACTTTAATCGGGCACTCAATATCATGCCCCTGCCACCTGGAGCAACTAATCTTTACTTGACAAACCTGTTTAAGCCACGCCCTTTTCTCAAGCTATGTTGGTCGCACTATAGGATAGTTGACAACTATCGGTTTAGTTGACAATTAAGTAGTTGTGTGCATTCACATGAGCTGAAACTTAATGGCAACTAACCACTTAGTTGTCACAACTAAATTGTCTGTGGAAACAACATAACACTTGCGAAACCCCATTAATTGTCGTCTATCAGTTACAACTTCTGAACGAAAGACCAGATTCATTTTCCGTCTGAAACAGCATGTCCGACTTCTAATCACTGACCTTATAATATGCAACTATCAAAGTTAAATGCCAGTTGACTAAATCGATTAGTAAAAAACGAGTTAGAATGGCTTCAAAGTTTTTGTTCTGTGATAGAAATTCAACCAATTATGAGATTGTAGTGGACGTTATATCACGCTGAAATTCATGTGGAAAATGCTCTGATATGCATGACAATATTAGATTTGGATATTTCTCAGATATTCATTTTCATCACCATCTTGTCGCAATATGCAACGTGGAGAGACGAGAAGCAAGTTATGATGCGACTACGAAGTCTGACATCTGTGGTATGTAAATTAAATGCTGCTTATTCACTTTTCCTGATAAAATGGGAACATTCGACGATATTATCATGTCTGCATTAATTATTCGCACGTTGAAAATCTTCCCGTCTAAAAAATATACAAATCGTAAGTCTACGAAACTTAAATCTTTCCTTCTAAATTTACCAAGCTATACTAAGTTTAATGATAATTTAATTAGGTCACTTATGACTATGCAAATAAAAATTCGATTAGCTTTACTGCATGCCAAAAATGAAGTCGTACAATCATGTGCATGTATCACATTTTTGTGATTTTGTAACTTTCTTTGGGACTTCCTGCAGCTGTGTGATATTTATGCACAAGAAAATAAATACCTCGCATTGCGGAATACTGTATAGGCATTCAGGTCGAGACAAACATCTTTGCATATTGTTAATAAATTTTAAAGGCACTATTGTATCGGTGGACAGCTCAGCAATTGATGCACGTGGCTCTGCAATATGCCAGGGGGTACATATAATGCGACTTCATCGACGACCATGGTGCATTCGTTCTTTGATCATCAGAGACACTTATTTTGGTGAAGTCAGTTTTAGGGGTAGAATTTACCATCAATTTTGAATCAGTTTTCAGCAACATGTTCTGAATCTTGGCAACAACGTTTTTTATATTTAAACTACGCACTTATGAAAAAAACTGGAAAACTCATAATCCGTTTGAAATTGTTTAGATGATTCACGTCGTCGATGGGGTTACCAATGAATGTCCCCTTGAAATGACGTTTGGCATCATTGTTGCTGCTCGTTGTTTCTCTTCAAAATTATTAACAATATATTTATATTTAGAATTTAAAAGACCTTGTGTAGCATAAACACGAATAATAAATGCAGATTGCTGTACAGAAACTTTCGATTCGTTTTGATAAAATACAGCCAGCAAAAGGCACTGGAATTCACAAAGACATATGCGTAGCAAAAGGTCACATGGCCTACATACGTATATAGTAGACCAAATTGGTACAATTTGGCAGATTCACTGCAAAGTACTTTTGTACAACTTGACGTTAACCAATAAAATATAACTCTATTTTCTGAGTCCGTGACGACGTATTTCTTGTTGCATTCAACCATTTCTATTTCCCTGCTCGCAAACAAATCGATAAATTGTGCGCACAAAAAAGAAGATTCACCAGCAACCTACAACCGAGGGAAATTTCATGCCAAAAAAATTTACTGTATGTGTGGTCAACTGCGTAGCCTATTCTTTGAACCGAATTCTCCTGGGTTTCTTTCCGAGTGAGAAGATTGTTAAAGCACAAGATGGCACTCAGTTCTTCTTTCTTCGGCTCCTTTTTCTTCGGCAAAAGTTTGAAAAGCACCCACCCGAGTTTTCCTACTATGTATCTTCTACCATGGCACAGCACAATCGGTAAAATTAAGACCGCCTTTTTCTATCTGGCAATCACATTCTGTCATTTCCCTAGGAAATGCAACGTCGAGGAAATGATACAGCAGAATAAAAGCCGGCTAACCACTATGAATATTCGACGCCACTAAAATTCTCGTGACGTCACAAAACCACTACAAAAACTCAATTTCGCTTCGAGGTCGATTATGGTGCCACGCAACTACAATTCAATTTTTGAATACCACTACTAAACACGACAAAATGGAGGATCAGGTGGTGCAAAGCCCTTCCTTCTGATGACATTCATAGAAAGCTTCTGGTATTGCATGGAGATTCAAAATTTCAATTTGAGCTTTTCACATGAATCTGTAGTATGGATTGAAACTGTATGAAGACTTGAAGACGATCATACTTACATGAAAAATATTTTCCACGAGGAAAACAGAAATTTTGCAAATGTGTTCCACAATTGACAGTGATTGCAGTGAATTCGATTGGCAAAGGCATTATAAGATTTGGCATTCTCATTTGACATCATGCACCTAACATTTGCACGCACGCACTCTGCAATTGCAAGGACATGCAAGCGTAGAAAACATTATCGATTAGTGTGTTTCAGCGCGGAACAACATCCACCATCAACATATGAAATCTTGTACAAAAAAAGAATACCATCCGTGAAAAAGCGAACAGAAGTAATTCTTCACACACGTCCGTTTTGGTGAAGTGAACGCAAGACAACTGCCGAAAATACTGTTCAAGCCAAAGACCTCCTGGACTAAACAAATGGGATTTGAGGATAGCGCCGAGAGGGAATAAAAAAGAGGGAAGGACGTTTGCACTTTTAGCTCGATCGATAATTGCGTATATGCCTGGAAAGCCGGGGTTCTAGTTCGCCCATCAGCCACTAGAAGACTCTTCTATCGTTGGTGATGTTATTTCTGGCTCTGACATTTGCCTGTCTCCAGTTTCTGCTCTGGTCTGGTGTACTTCAAGAGGAGCGTCCATTGTATCTGCTTGGTGTCAGGCGCGTCATAGCAACTATGTCGTTTACTTAATGTACATGTGTTGAAGTCGTTCAACGACACTTGACTTGCACTGTTGCGCATATCTGGCAATATTTCAGGGCCGGCTTGAAGCTGATGCAGCCATGAGGAAGGACTGCGCAGCAAACAGAAGGTATTCATCTATGGATGTGGCCACTGCTGCTTATGACAACCTGGCTTACACCACAGCATCCGATCTGACACTGAACAACGGCACATCTTCGACGCCCATGTCGAACGGAAGGTTAAAAAGGTGACTTAAAAGCATATATAGGTTATTGCGACGTTTTTACAATCGCTCAGTGCATGCCAAGGACATTTTGGTATCGATCTGTCAGTGAACGCAAGATGGCGGTCGACAGCCATCATGGCTGCATGTTTAGCTTATTGAAGCAATGTAAATTCGAAATAAGCAATGTGGAAGGAATCTTCACCTATTTCTAGATGGTTTATATAAATAATACGTACTGTATCCTAAATAGTTGCTATTTTTACGTTTATGACGAGTCATCTTGGTGCGACTTCCGCATTTATGCGGAAATCTCGTGAGAAGACGACTCTTGTTTTTCTTTTTTCTATGTTGTTGCAAAAATATCCCATATGGCATAAAGCGTCGCTAGAATTCGTATACGACGGCACTGAATTATTCACTCCAATAACACATTCCCATGCAAGCTCTGAAATCAGGCCATTGTTTGCAAATTGAGATTATCAACAAAAAAATGTCGATCCAGCAGCTTTTTGAGGCATTATTTTTTCATGTTTCAAAAATTTAATTCCTGGACTAGTAAATCTTTTATTATTAGACTTTTAATAATAATAGCCAAAAATATGAAAAAGGTGTTTAGCAAGATATAAAAATGGCAGGCCTAGCTACATCATACAAATCAGTTTCATATTAGTTCAGACGTCATCCATCGTATAATTGTGATATATTAATGAGAATAATTTAGCGCAATTTGTTGTTGTTGTGTAAGCCATTTCATCTCATGAAGTACAATTAGAATACTTTCGTTAAATGACAAGATACCGCAGCATTTCCAAATATGTATGTAGAATGATTATGCACTTTATACATAACAAGGATAATTACATACAATGAAATTTTACTTTGGCATATTATTTTCGAAGACAATAACCATTCTGTTGTGAACATACAATTTTTCTTTTAGATATACCTATACAGTGCCAGCTAAAGGAACTATGAGGATTTTGAAAAAAGGAATTGGTAATCGGATAGGTAGTCAGTCGGCCGTGGCGGATGTCTGCGGCCTTGATGGCATCATTTGATTAGAACAATTCTACCCCGTTGTGCGTTGAATTCGAAAGTTATCACATGTGATTGATCATCACAAGATTTATAGTTCCCACTTGAAGATAGATTAAATTGCATAGTTAATTTGGCTTGAGAAGTACCTTTGATTGATGTTATTGATGCGTGTAATGCAGTAAAGCCTGTCTTCGTGCTTACATACGTAGATCAATGATATCTATCAAAAATCATGTGACTGTTAACAATTTAAACGAAAGAATTGTACTGGGATATATGCCGTCACTCTTTTCGAAGAAAATAACTGATAAACTTGATTTTTCCATGCTTCAGCAGACACTGTTTATGTGCGCTAGACACTAGCAAGAGAATAGCCCGATTGTTTAAGACAAGTTCAAGCAATAATTACACTTCTTTTCAGGTCCATCTCATCCGCATCCCAAGTCCGCCTACACAGAGCACCATCATTATACGGAGGATCATTGCCAAGCAATGGCTACCAACTGCATGAGATTGGCCATGTTGATTCGGTTGGGGGATTCCGTACAGATGCAAGCGAATTTGACGCTTCGACATTCAGCGAAATCTTCCCATTTGCGGTACGTTCACAGAGTGAACTGAGTCTGAGCGGTTCCGGTTCCGGGTCAGGTGGTGGTGGAGGTGTCAAGAAGCCATCAGTGAATCCGCATCGTGGTCATTCTCAGCTTGCCAACCACCATCACTGTCGCCATGGCCGTCAGAAGCCCCGCTCGGTAATGTATTTAGACGAAGACGACTACTTAGCAAGACCTCCACCATCACGACCAGTTTCCATGGGCTACGTGAATGCGGTTGTCAATAGCACTGGAGTTCCGGTCGACATGTTGACCATCGGAGGAGAAGGTGTGGCTGTTGGAAAAGGTGGTTATACGCAAAGCTTGGACAGGTCCAAATTGGGGCGCAAGGGCTTATCCAGAAGGGCGACGTCTGTAGATGCACTTAATGGTCGAATATTAGCCGATATCAAGTTGCAGAAGGTGGATATGAGACCGTTTGAATTTCTGCAAAGACCAGGCAGCAAACCATGCGATCTGGACATAGAGGCTGAAGACAACCGCAATATTCGAGATATTGCACTGTGAGATGGGTAATTGCAGCGAGGTAATTTTGCCTCAGTGAACGATGGCATTTTCCACTTAGTTTATATCGTGTGGATTGTAGAGAATTGCATTCCAACATTTTCGTGGCTTTATGTGCAATAATTACAAGCCTGATATAACATATTTACATTAAATATACATGTTTCAGATGAGATATCTGCAAATCCAGAACAAAATAGCTGTATATACAAAAACAGCTATTATATCGAGTGTTACTCAAATTATATTTGAGTTCTATTTATATATTATTGTGGTTTTCATTGCCGAATTTGCCAAAACAAATTCAAGCTCTGAAATGACGTTTATATCACCGAAACACGGTCCGCCAAAGGCCTAAAGTAAAAAAGATAATTCTATAAAAGTAATTAAGCCAATGTCACAACATGATTAATTATAATACATGTTTTCATAAATATTGATTTGAAAAAGATTAATCTGCAATGGAACCCAGAGAGGTCTACTTTACTATGCTTGTACTTGTAATATACAGGGTGGAAGTAATGTTCTTTGCCCCCCCCCCAAAAAAAAAACTTTTAAATTTACACATGTATTAAAAATTTGAATATGCAGTCACAGTAAGTCGGGGTGCTCTATCCAATGGTGCCAAAATATTTGACCTCTGCAACTGCCTTCAAGGTTATTCAAAACCTAACTTTTTAAATACAATAGCTGGAGCAAAAGTAAGTTCAAATTAATACGTTGAAGGGGACATTCAAATTAGTACAATACAGCAACTTTCAAGTGAAACTGAGCAGAAGTGAATTGCAGGGAAGGTAACTGACAGGAACAACCGTTGTCACTTTCCATGCACTGAACATTTAATGTGAAATTTCCACGGGTGTTCCTGTCAGTCATCTTCCCTGCAATCCACGTCTCACGTGAAATTCACAAAATCATTAAATTCGCAGCTGCTTCACCTCTGCACAGTTTCACTTAAAAGTTGCTGTATTG
>WWPM01017649.1:0-17573 GCA_023279145.1 Glomeris maerens | reverse complement strand
CGTTATATAGAGTTCAAATCTATTGTATTCAAACATTGTATGTATAGTGTAGGGCTTATATTGTAAAAAAATATAAAAGACTGCATGGCTGGAGATAATGATTTCGCATAGATAATATTTGCACAAAATATTTGTTTGCTTCTCAAAATGTTGTCATTTCAAATTATGAAGCGAATTGAAACCAATATGACCGTTTTTTATCTTTTGCATTCTATTGAAATTCAGCAATTATCTCAAAGGCCTAAAGTTCTCCTATTGGCGGTTCTATTTAAATCCAATTCGAATATCGTTACCTAAAAATCGTTTAATTCTGAAAGCTGATCACACGGCTGCTTGCATATTTGACATTAATAAATCATCGGCATTAAGCATCTGTTAGGAGGAGCGGTGTGGGGATCATTTCAAAGTTTTGCGAACTATGACGGAGTATATTGTACATGTTCGGCCCTTTGTGGGGATGGGAGAGTAATAATATTCCCCAGAGGATTATGTAAGCTGGCACAGAGGGACGATGAATGGGCATAATACGGTTTTTATTGGGTCTTAAATGTACTCATTACACGGTCTCATCCGGAGGCCATTTCGTGCGACCGTCGCTGTCCCCTTATTGGCCGACCTCTTAATGGGCGTGACCTCACACCTGGGAAGTCTCATTGTGTGTACATGCCGTGAGAAACGCAATTTTGCATAAGGGCCCCATATGTAAGCAGTGATTGCACCGCAGCCAATGCGCCATTGTTGCCACTCATGCCCATCCCCGCCATGCGGTATTATACAACATGTATTGCCTCCCAGAGCACAATGATCATTTTCCATTTCCAAAATCCCAGTCGCACGCCAAACGCATCACAGTATTGTATGACGTAACGCGACCGCGGACAACGTCACACGGGGTAATAATTGATTATCATATTAATAATTCAGTGATTTACACGTGCGCACATATGACGCAAAAAGTAAATAATGCTCTGACTGTATAAGAAAAACGAAGTGTCATAAATATTTTGGCTAAGAAAATATACGGGCAATAGAATATGAGCTTCCATTAATATTCGAGATCAGTAGTTATCATCTATTATCCCTGCAGACACAAAGTTTGCCCGCCTTACAACAAATGAATAAATTATAACATACGAAATACAATATGTCAGAAATGAATTCAAATGAAAACTCAGTTCAGGGAAGAGGGGGGGAGGCTCAATGTGGATGGCATTAAGGAATATAATTTGTTTTAAGATTGTAGCAAAGTTGTGATTGTATTACGCCTTAGTTCCTGCTCCTGGTATGGCTCTCACACAGTGTGTTGTTAATTGAGCTAACGTTTGCCTCGGCTCTTGCTTCCGGCTCTCATACAATGTTTAGTTTTAAGGGTGACACTGCAAAAGCTCCGGACGGTCAGCGCTGACAAGTTGTCAGCTTTCCACGGCTCTTGATGTCCAGGAGTCTCCCAGGGTCTACCTGTGTCTATACTGGCGTCTATCAGTGTCCAGCTAGATCTGCTGCCTTCGTTGGCGAGATATTGGACAAGAGTGTCCTCGGGCTTGTCATCTGGGTACTGGGATCGTGGTTCCATAGTATTGCCTAGCTTGTGGGCTGGTGCGTGACAGATGGGAGATTCAATATATGGGTCATTCTCACAAAAACGTGCAATTGCGGTTATATGTAATATTTATACAAATACAACAAATTTTTGGTACTAAAAGAGCATTTTTCCTATAGTAAATTTCGAGTACTTGCCAACACATATGCTTCCAGAGTGTAGAAGTAATGATTTAATTATTAAAAACTTGATTAAAGGTTGAAAAGTCAGTCCTTCACCAGTGTCACAAACTGTTGATTGCCAACTTTAATCACCCAGCAACGTTATTGATTTACATGTATCTCAAAATGTTTCTGTATGAAATCATCATGCATTATCTTAAATTTCCAAATGTGAAAACTAATAAATTTTGAAAAAAAATTAGGGTGCGAAACACAATTAAAAGTGAGTGTCACAGAGGTGTGCGTCAGTCCTTCACTCATTCAGTTTTCAGTATGTTTTGAGACTAGCAATCTATGGAAAGGTGGGGGAAGCTAGCCTGCATCTTGACATCCCTTTCCATCAAAGTGGAACAAACCATTTTGTAATTCAGTTTCCCGCCTTTTTTCTGGAGGGTGAACTGTCTACTTAAACGAGTGTGTGACTTTATTAGTCATCAGTCCTTGGTGCTCTACCAACAGATTAGTAATCAATTTAATTTTTCATTGTTCATATTTTCCATGAGTGTTGATGGTAAGGTTCAAGAAGAACTATAAATATTTCCCTAGGGATAACAGTTGTGCTAACTAATAATCAAAAATTATCATTTCATCAGTCCTTCACCCGTCAGTCCTTCACCCTTGGTGTTTTGTGTTTTTGTGAATGACTGATCGGGGTGGTAAGGACTGACATAAATAAATGTATTTTACTTTCATCTTAATTTTTCAATGCTTTTTCACAGAGGAATTTGTTTATTCTATGCATGGAAATAGTTAAACATGGCAAAGTAAATTTTTGTTGAAAAATTAACCACCTGCAATGGGACCAAAATTGCTGGAAGGTTCTTAGAAAAGGATTTCCATGGATATCGGTTTTGGGTCATACTTAATGGGGCTTTTTCTTAACTATTTCATGTCCTTTTTTAATGACACCAATGAAGAAGATACACACCAGTAAAGTCATTTCCTCCCTCGGACATCAGTCCCTCACTTCTATATTTTTTAATTTTAATTTTTATTCAAAAAATAAATTTGCTGATGCACTGCTGATGGTCTCATTTAACCAGAAATACATCAAAGCGCATGGGTGAATTTTTTCAGGGGATTATGTGAACATGTAAAATTATTAAAATATCTACTTCAAATTGCACGTTTTTGTGAGAATGACCCATATGTACTTATATCAAACTATGTAAAAATAAATGAATTGATGTAAGTGAAACACTGCATTTTCTTTTCAAGCTTTTAGAGACATTCTGTGCATGTTCACAATTTTGGAAATTTGTACGGTAGAGTCTCGATTATCCGAGGGGGGTCGGGGCTCAGCCTTCCGCGGATAATGAAAATGGCGGATAACACAGAGCATCGCCCAATTTTCTTTTTACAATTTACGCGCACTGTACGTACTACGTACTGTTCATATACATATACGTATAATGTATGTGCTTTACATGTCTAAACATATTTACATTATGCCTCTGTTGTCTGAAGAGCAACTGAATCTTTGTTGGGCGTGGCAAAACACTGACGGTCGTCCAAAGTTCGGCTTATCCTACCGGTTTATCCGAGTATTTCCGTGTTAACCGCAGTGATATCGCGGTTAACACGGAGCCCTCGGTTGTGACATGCACCGTGGTTAACACGGAGCATCGGATAACCGGGAATCGGATAACCGGGACTCTACTGTATAGGTAAAGCTGTATACTGGATTTCAAATCACATTTCTATGGTATTATATTTACATAAAATTATTTTTGGGACAATAATGGCTTGTGTCCCAAACATATCAGTTGGACCTCCAAGCGCGTCTTAATTTCTCCACATCCACTATAATTGTGGTCAATTAGTTCCACGCCGTTCTCTTTTCCACTCTGTTACCATGGTTGTAATTGCAGTAACTGTGGTTGAATTAAAACAACAATGCATAGGCTGCTACTATAACCTCTCCAAACGATGGTGCATGGATAAAAGACATAATAAACCATTGTGACATGATACTAGTGTTTGGCTCATTCCGGACACCATCATCAGACGTCAGAACCTGACTAATTAATTTTATCAATTAATTTTCTGCTAAGAGTGAACATGGCATGCCAATAGTCGTTATTCTAAAATATTTTGGAATTTGTTGCTTCTTGATAACAGCAGCATCTCTGGTTGGACATAAGACTCCGACAAACATCATGAATTGCCACTTGCCATAGCATGCTGTTGGTCCGCCATAAGTGTGGAAACTATGCCACTGCATGCATATGTTAACTATAGTAGTAGCGCATTTGAGGTTGCAGTCTGCTGGGATTCAGCTGCATTTTCGAATTGATAGTACTTAATTTCTTCCAATGTCACCCGTGTTCAACTTTTGAATGGAGGAATTTGAAATGCATAGTGAATTATTATAAAGGCTGGTATAACTGCAATGTCTCGATTTGAAATGTTAAAAACTGCAGAAAGAATGAATGCCTGTAGGAATGGTAATCGGACAGTGTAGTGAAGTTGCATGCTAAGCCATGTGACTTGCTCTGAAGTCTACATTTATATGAGGCATGTCCACAAAGTAAGAGTACTCGATTTTTATATTTTTTAAGAGACAATTACCGGATTTTGTTGGTATAAATGTAAGCTATTTTTTCGCATAGTTGTCATTCCGTTCTATGCAGGTTTTGAGACGTGTCACAAGCTTTTTTATGCTCTCCGCAAAGAATTCTTCCCGCCATCCCCTTTTCCAGTTCAGGGCCTCTTTCTCGCCTCTTCGTCAGTTGAAAATTTTTCCCCACTGACGTGAGTCTTCAAGGAGGTGAAAAGATGAAAGTCTGAAGGCCCCAAGTCAGGAAAATATGCGGGGTGGTTCAAAATGTCCCATCCAAAGGCCCCAAAAATTTCAGTAGGTGTTTTTGCAATAAGGAACCTGATGACACGTACCACACATTCGGCGGGATTTTTTTTCGACATACTTCACACGAATGGTCACTATAAGGGGACTTTTAGTACTAATAAGGACCACTTGTGCTCGTTGTGATCAGGAGAACCAAGCCTACAGATCAGTGTTGCCAAATTTCGGGCAAAAAAATCCCCCAGCACAAGAAGGCAACAGTACTCCTACTTTGTGGACATGCCTCGTACTTGTGTTATTCAATGAGTTTTCACTGGACATTGAAAATCTAAAATAGGATACTTATTCTATGTAGGATCATCCATAATATTGCCCACAAAAGGGGAAAAGAGGGCGGGTGCCAAAATTAGGATGAAATAGTTTTTACAGGAGCGCTTATGGTTTTGGATATTTTTTTTACAAAGTAGTGTTTTCCGCTCTATTGTGGTATTTAATTTAATTATCCACTTCATCTCAAATTTCAGATTTAAGTTTTATTGCAAATAAATTTTCTAATAAATATCTTTTGTGGATAGTTATCCCCTGTGAGCTTTCTTCGGGTTTTGCAATATTAAATGAGCGCAGCATATACCAATCCTCGCGAAACTTGTGTTGTCCAAAAGATGGCAAACCATACAAAAATCTACCAGTGACCCTTTGCCGATAAGCAGGCGAAATATTTGAGGGAGGTTTGTGGAATGGCATACAAAGAAAGAAGTCAGTATGGGTCTTCGGAATGGCCTATGACGTTTAGCGTCCAGCTGATGCACTGAATTGAACGAGTTGGTAATCAATCCATATACATGCAGGAGAAAGGGGCGTTCCATTGACATAGCAGGGAGAAAAGGTATGAAAAAATGCGCATTTGAGCACGACGACTGCGACGACTGTAGTGTCGCTGCGTCGATTTCAAATTCAAATGAGGTGCAGCAACAGCTGCGGCTGCTACATGCAACTCATGGCATCACGGCAAGCGAATATCGCGGCCAAAGGGCCTCTTGCTAAATTAATTTTAAAACAACAATATGTCGTGAGGCGCCCGTCCCCCGATGACCCATATACCGGCCTTTTCCCTGCTGTCTGCTCACAATGTTTATATAGGAATATACCAGTGAGTACGATATAAAACTTCAACAAATATGGCTGGCATCTGTCATTTGTTTATCGGTCATATTAAGTCGACAGCATGTGCATGCTTTTGTGATTGATCACCTTAACATTTCAGCAAAAAACAACGTTCCAAATATTCAGATGGGTCACTTTTACAGGTCTCATTGAATTACAATCAGGTCTCGAGTTTCTGAACCTACGATTTGTGAAAACATATATTTAATGAACATGTCGAGTTTCTCCGCAATTTGCTGAATTTTATTTTAGCAACGGTGTAGTTCATAAAATCAAGGTGTGATTGTATATGTGTGTACCGTAAAATTATGTAACATAAACGTTGCTTTTCAAACGAAGATCATACTCCGGTCCAAAATCCGCTAGGGGTCGCTGCTAATCAGGGCAGCTTTCACACATTACAGTGCGTCCAAAAAAGTTCTTAGAAAATCAATCAATTTAATAGAATGTACTTGTAATGTCACAATAATTTCAACAATTTATTGTGACCAAATTTTTTAAGTATTTCGAACAAATTTATTTACTAAGTTATACATAAAAAAAAGTTGGTAGAATTGATTTCAACCCAATTTTTATTATTCCCACTTGATCTGAAAGGAGAAAATAAGGGTAGTTATTGTGTTCAACTGCATCAATTTCACAAAGAGTGGATAAAGTAGGTTAGAGTGTGCCACGCTGTATATGCCCTGTGTATTAACCTCCGTGCATGCGTAGCTCCCCCACTGGCCCCTACTGGCCATTTGTAGAAGCTTGGAATGCAAGGGGGGCGGCGTTGACATTGAAAACGGCGTTTTGTTGTTGCTATGAAACCTTTATTTATCGATTCAATGAAATACATAATAAATATAATAAAAAATACAATCATTTACAGGTGAACATACACTTCAAATGTATATTTTTGCCATTAGCTTATTCAAAACCTAGCTTTAGTAATTAATTGTGAAAGACATGTCACTATTTATTTTCAAAAGTAAGTGTAGAAAAACCTATCCAGCATTTTTAAAAAACAAATATTTGGAAAAATTGAAAACTGCACCAGTTTCGCACCTCTTTGATTCGTTTGTGTATTTTTTAGTTGGGGAGTTAATTAAAAAATATTTTGTTTATTTCCTGACCTGTTTATTTTTTTGCCCATATTTGTTACATTTCTGCAAAAATCCGTCAAGCAGTCATCTCCATCATACATTACCAATCATCTGTCCAAATACAATTTTTCTCACACTTGTAGTTTCTTGCACAATTACTTTTTTGTTATTACGATAATAATATTATCGATATTATAGATATTATCGATATTTTCGAAATATTCACCTTGTTATTACCAGAGCTATCGATATATCGATATCCATAAGCTTTCTAAAGGTGGGCACATACCATCTATCCAAAGCGATCCGCGCCGAGCCGCACCATTCCATTTTTCGCCCAGCCATTTTAGTATGCCACATGCGACCGTGCCGCGCGGCTCCATTTTTCTGGCCAATCACATGCGTTCTGCGCCACGCCTGCACATTTTTGCCCAATCCCACGCCTGGTAGACCACGCCTCCCCCCCCCTCCGTGCCCCCTCCCCCCCCCCCCCCAAATACGCGAGATTCCCATTGATTCCGCCCCTGCTCCACGCCGGGTTTTCCCGTTCGCAAATCGCCCGCGCCGGCGATAGACGGTGTGGCTCGACGAATATTTGACCGATTGAATATTCGACCTGCCGCTCGCGCCACTCCAAGCGCGTCGGGTTTCGCCATTTACGATCGCTTTTTGGCGCGGCGCCAGGCCGTTTGGCGGGTTAGAGCGATGGTATGTGCCCACCTTAACAGTTTGCAGATGGTGTGCTTGGTGATTCCCTGTGGTTTAGGTATATATTTTGTTATAGGCAGTTATACATTTCGATGGTTTACAATGGCAGATAAAGGTTGCATCTTGCATTCAATATGCCAACAAAAAATATGGTTAAATTGCAATGCAAATTAAATTTACATACAATTATTTTTTAATTAAAATCCAATTTTTGAAATTAAAAATCCATTCTGAAATCTTTCATGTTGTAAATGCATATATGAAGATGCAGGGATTTGCGTGTCCGATTTTCATAATTCTTTATTATCATAACAGTTAATAAAAAATTTAATGGGTTATTCCATGTCAAACCAGCCAGAAAGCACAATAAATGTTCACCACACCCACCCAGGATTAATTGATATTTTTCTTAGAGATAATCTACATAACAAATAAGACCTAAAATATTATATTTTTTCGCAAATTAATTTTTGAATTTTTAAATGTGATTAAGTTTAACTGATTAGTAGATGACGCGTCTTACATTTTCTTTGATTTTTCCGACATTTCTTCGCATAATGCAATGAAAATTGCTACTTAAATGTACCTTAGTCTTTGGAAAATAAATATCATACCAAAATTGCTCTAGGAGCAACAGTGTGCGATATACAGTCAATAATACAAAATGAGTATTTTAACAATCAAAGTGAGATTGTATTTTTGCACATTAGGTGTTATTTTATCCATTTAAGCTCCTCAACAAGAATCACTTGAGATTTGTTTTAAAGAGAATTTTTTTAGTAATATCTGGATTTCAGGTAGCTAAAATTGGCATGCAAAAATGCTCAAGTGACAATAGTGAAACAATGAAAATCTTACAGGGATAATTGAGATCACGGTACAATGATTGAAAACGTTCCGTTTTATTTTGTGTAAGTTGGGTGGCCGGGGGTAATTATATCTTCTATCCTTTTAGAAAATAAACCAAGAGAATGCCTTAAGTCCAACCACGTGGTCCCACATTGTGATTTTATTAAAATACCAAATTCCTTATTATTGGCTTTAACCTGCACATTGTTGCTCCTATAGTAATTCCAGTTGTAGATTCAAACGACCAAGTTGCATACACAAGTGCATTTCTATTGCATTCTGTGAAATGCAGAAAAATCTAAAAAAATGTAGAAATGTCATTTGTTAGTCAGTTAATCCTAATCGTGCTAAAAAAATTCATAACTTACAAAGTAATATTTTTCAAAATGTAATATTTTATAGGAGTTTCACGATTTCTTGCAGTTCAACTCCACCAAAAATTATCAAGCAAATCTTAGGGGGTGTAGTGACCACCACTGGTTGATTTGACGTAAATGACCCTAATGACTATAGAGATAATGGTTTCCATCAAACGATATATGTAGTAACAAATACAATTCATATAAGAAATTATATTTCGAATTTATGAAAACATTAGGTCCTTGGTGAAATAAAATCTTGGAAATCAGCTATGACACTGCATTTGTTCAATTGACTAAACACATCTGCCAGTTTTAATATATATTTTCATTTGACAGAGCTGCTTGAAAAGTTCAAAACCATTTTTGAATTTTGAAAAATGAATAACAAATATCGAAATAACATTTAAATATCCTTTGCATGGCAATTAAATGACAGTTGCTTGATACAGTATTAATTGTGTTCCATCTACTGTATTGCAATATACTATATGAAACCCTAACTTTTTTATAAATACAACAACTGCACTCTGGATACGACATCCAAAGTTTCACAAACTGACAATTTGTGATAATACCAACAGAAGTTTAATGTTGTGATCATATTTAGAGGTTGTGATTCATATTTCACTGATTTCCTAACTTTTTATCTTTGAAGTCCTTAAATTATTTTTCTTATTACTAAATGATCAATATTATTACATATTTTCTTATATTAATGTAAGCATTGGATGTAGCTATTGATAGAAATTTTAATTATTATAAAATTTTATGTAAATTTAAGCAATAACATCCTATAATGTTTCAACTAATTTTAATTATTAATTGAAATAAAATTTGAAGTAACTGCAGTAGCAATTTTTATTTGCAGTAACTGTTGGTGCAATTTTCAATTACGATATGTTTTTTTTTTAAATTTATTGAATAATTTTTTGGGGCTATTTGAAAAAATGTTTTCTTTTTCCATACTCAGTGAAAATCAGTGAAAAGTTTCAATTTTGGTTTTGTGTGTGTTTGTCTTTAGCTCTGATATCGCATTATTCTTTCCCCATACCTGCAACTATTTTTAAATTGGTATGAGGGTCCTTGGGCAAGTACAAGACGAATACTGTAGAGGCCTTTGATTTCGCGAGCATTTAATTTCGCAAAAACAGAGATGTAAGCTAGTTCGCGAGCCTTTGAATTCGCGATTTCTTGCGCCTCGTTTCTGATTGGTCATAATCGGAGCGTAAATTCGTGTGGCCCATAATTTCGCGATTTTTAATCACTCGCGAAATTCGCGAAAATTAAAGCCTCACGAAAAATACAGCCTCTACAGTAATGGTCATTTTGTGAGGGAAGAAAAACCTGTTTGGATAGTATCACCCCGTGGCCAGAAGAGGGCGTGTAAAACAGTCCCATCTCAAACGAGATGAGGTTCAATACAGGTGTGGAAGTGTGATATTTGTGTACCGTAACGGCAATGATGTTGAAATTCAATCTGATCTTTCACCCGTGCCAGTAAAGTCTAATACTGATTATGGGACCAATACAGATTGACATAAGTGTGTATCGTGTAATTCTTTTGACGGTCACCACAGCTCATTTTGTGGATACTGTAGCATAAAAGATGATAGCCAATTGAGAGAACTAGGTGGGGTCAGTAAAATAACCTTTCTAACATTGCTATCATTCCAATATGTGAAGGACAATGTGAAAGTAACCAAGCAGAACCGTATGCTATAGTTCTTAATGTGTTTAACACTAGGAATTGGCTTTGCTGCTCTTGGGTGCTTATTCAGCTTTCACTGCAGATTTGGTTTACTGGCCAAAAAGAGAAACTGTAAAGTCCACACTACCTGAAGTATTCAAACCAGATTACGACAATTGCTGAGCCATTATTGATTGTAGAGAAGAGGGTGTCCTTATACTCAAACAACAAAAAGGGATACACAGTAAAATTCCTTATATCTGTAACACCAGCAGGTTTGATTAGCTTTATTTCAAGTGTTTATGGTGGGCATTCCACAGATGGCTTCATAACCGTAGATTCGGGATTCATAAACTTAGTTGAACCAGGGGATTTAATAATGGCTGATAAAGGGTTCCCACAAATTCGGGCTGAATTGCGGAAGCACCAGATAGTACTAGTTATGCCTTCATTTGCACATGATGGCCAGTTGACATCTGATGAAGTTAACAAGGCATACAATGTGTCAACTGTGAAGGTTCATGTTGAAAGGGTTGAGGATACGGTTATTTGGGATACTAAGAGAAATTGATCTTGATAAATTAGCATATGTAGATGTGCTAGGTCATGTGTGCTGTATTCTCACAAATCTGCAACCTCCGATAATAAAAGTAGACCAAGCACTGGCACCCTGAAAATGTACCTTTGTATAATTTTGCCTCTATGCTGTTATATATTATTTGTTGCCTTCTTTTCCTTATTACTTATTCGGAATTACCAATGAATGTAATTATGTGTAATAAACAAAATGTTGTCTTACTGTCACTTGCATATCTCAAGAACACAAAAAGCTGCAAATATGGATGGTAAAGCAAACTTCCTACATTAATTGCTGCAAAGTTAATTTAATTAGCGCATCTAATATCACATGCATGACTGCATATTACAAGCAATTCTGGGTTTTTCATTGTAACAGCTTAATAATTTTTGACAAAAGCTTCCATGCGGGCTGTACATACACATAAGTAGTAGGCTACAGTTATTAGGCTATGCACATTTTTAATTACTTTTACACAATCTTGGCAATAGAAAATTGAAATAAAAGCTTTCTAATTTGGGAATACATTTAATCAAAAACTCATTATCTCGTGGAACAGAAACTGTTACCGATTTTTTTGCTGTGTATACATAGAGATCCCAAATGGTGGCATTGGTTACGTACATTTCAACTTGAATTTGGTTTAGGGGAATTTAGTAGCAGTTTACCTGGAATGAAATTCGGCCATAGAAAGAAGGAAATTTTGTTTTCCCAATCTACAATTACTGCATCTCTTAATGAAGCAGGGCACTTTATTTCCAGCAATTTTAAGCTATCCGAGTTCACAATTAATCCATCAGGGCTACAGGACAGCCAGGGTTGCTGCAGAGAGACCACTGCACTCAACTTTGCAACATGTGTTGAAAACTCCTTCTCATACTTTCTCCTTGCAATTGGTTCTGTAGTTGTACCATACCTCATTGCTTCAGTTGCCCTTGGTTGTATGAAGAAATCATTAACCAGTTTTTCAAAATTGCCTCTTCAGATTTTTACCCTATGAGATCTGGATGCTGAAATTCTGCTTTTTCACAAATTTGCTCAACCGTTTCAAGAGCTAAATTCTCAATCTGGGTTTCATTAAGGCAGATCTTAAAATATACACTTCGTGACTCATCATTCTGTGTAAAATGGCTGCCTAGGTCACTGCAGTTGTCTTCTTGAAAGCTGCTGTACACAACTTTGTTTTTTTCCATACAACTATTTTTGACATTGCTGTGAATGATTTCTCAAATTCTTCTATTTGAATTTTTTCCTCTACATCATCCACAAGTTTAGCAAGAACTTCTCTTGACACCTTAGTTTCATGTCCACAATTTTGAGCAACAACAGCTTTGGTCAAGGAGCAATTAACATGTTTTAATAGCCCTGGAATGTCTGGAACACGTTTTGAATCTGCAACACACTTTCTCTTTACACTAGGTGCAAACAAAGACCTTATTTGTGCTCCATTTTTGTATTTATCAACTTGTTTTTGCAAAGGCTTTCCCCATATTTGTTCTACATTTGTTTTTGTTATTTCAGGGAAATTAACATATTCTATAACTGCACAAATACGTTTGCACTGTTTATCAATATGCTTAAAACAATTAAGTTAAGTATTCCCCTGATTCATACCTGAATGGTTATTTTGTATGGATCCTTACTTATGCAAGAAGCGGATAGAGGCATAATGAATTGTATTTGTGATTTTATTTTATAAGTTTGCAATGTCAAGGATATTTCCCCCAAAATAAATTTGTATTTGCCATTTTTGTAAAGTTCCCAAAACTTTTTACTCAGGCCTCCATTAAATCAACTTATGTATGAAGCTTTGATACGGTGATTGATTTAGTTTATGCTGACAAATCTCAAAAACATTTTTTACACAAAAAATCAGTTTTGCACAGAACCTCCTGAAATTAATTCAGACAATGAAGCAACAAATTTAATTTAGTGCACATGAGTTTAGTAGCTAAATATTGATAGTATTTAAACAAATTTTTATATCATGTCTTTGACTTCATTTACAAGGGCGAAAAGTGGAAAAGCTCTATGTATTAGAATACAAATGACAGCGCCACCGGCAGGAGACAATGCTCTGTGCCAAAGCTCTTCCATATAGCCTTATCATTGGGGTAAAGGCAACTTCTTGTTTGAAGTAGGTGGTGGTGGGCTGCAGTGAAGAGGAAGAGTTAGAACTTGTAGTGATATATCAGATGGATATTATTGATTGTAGTATACCCTCTACAGTGGCGTAAATGCAACTAACTAAAAGTGAGCAAGCTCATGCTTTTATAGCAAGGAGATCCAGGAACAGAAAGGGTTCGTGACTACAATAATAATAGTGAAATTGTGCACACAAGATTATGTATTTCAGCTTCTCTTACATGTAATTTCCTAGCCTTAATATTTTTTAAAAACAATTCTGAACTTAACTGACATTAAGTTTTAAATCATTTTTTTCACCTTAAAATTATCGGCTTCATTAGTTTCCATGACCATTTTGCGGACTTATATTTTTGTTGTAAAACTTAATTTGTCTTGCAGTGAACTTTGATGGCGAATTCGTTATCATGCAGAGGTTAATTTTTAAATTACTAGTAGCAACCAATTTAAAAGATCGAAACGTTTTGTATTATTTTGGAAATCGTTCAGAAAAATTACATTCCGTGGGCTGTGTATCTGCCAAAGACCGTTTATTTACTAAGAACCCAATTTACACCTTATACTAATTATCAACTATTTAATGAAGCGTTGTATCGATAATTGCCATCAGATTTCAATGGCAAGATCCTCTGCATTTTCTGCCTAGAAATCCCAAAAAGAACAAACAATTAGATTCGCTGATTATCAAATTCACCTAGTACTTTACGAAATTCGACAATTACAGTCGGCTACGTAGTTGCAGTTATTATTGTTGCCGTGTCCGTGATTGTGATCGTTTCCTCCCCTGCAACGGTAATCGGCGTAACATTCCCAACCACGCGGACAATTCTTAAACTAGAAAACAATAACACATTAAATTCCTTTCGTGTCCTTTTCTTATGCATCATATGGCAAACTTACGCGGCAAACTTGATTGTAATTATTGTTGTTGTTGTAACCGTCCGGAAGTGATTCACCTGCATTAAACAAATGTTGTAACAATTTGGAAGTTAACTTACACAGGTAATATAATAGTATACATGCTATATAACGGGTACTGAATGAGTGAAATGGATGCGTTAATTCTACAGGGACAGAAATGAATTTTCAACGCCTTAAACTATAAACAGTCATATTCCAATTTTCCTGCTGTGCATCTGCTGGATTATATTTTTGAACCTCAAGACGCTGAAATCAAGGCAGATGCTCATGGCAGAAACATGGGAGGACAATGCATAATCTACAATATTACGGCCTGTCTACTGTACTTTTGCTGTCATAATATCCTCAAAAGATATTGATGTCATAAGATTATGCTCAGAGATCCATCTGTTCGTAATTAGTAAATTCAGCCCGCTGATCAAATATTGTGACCTCAGTGCGAGCAAGAAATTCAAACTACTGTCTTGGACAACATCGACGAGTTAATTCAGTCATGTCTCCATATGTATACCATGTATGTACATATAGCTAGGTTTTTGTGCATTTGACGTCAGAGCGCCACTGTAAAATCTCTAGCCTTTAATTTCGCGAATTCGGCAAATTCGCAAAATTTATTGCCAACCCCGCAATTTAAATAAATGAAAAAATTACTATGAAGATTTAACTAAACTATGAAAATCGAAAAATATACAGTTCGCGGAATAAAATAATCGTCATTTTTGCGAAATATAATGCCATGCGAATAAAATGGTCTTTACATTATATGAATACAACTGGCAAGACAAAAGTAAAATGACATCTTACAGCACTGAAGTGTGATTATCACAGCAAATACGAAGACTGCGGCCAACAAGCTTTTGGTCGACATCTTAATCTTTCTTGGGTCGGAATAAATCTGCGATGTGACCACAAAATACATGTCCTTTATATACATGCAGGTCCTTGTGCATGCATCCTCTTCGCATTCGGCAAATGCAACCAACACATGCAAGGTTTCTACGAATTAACGAAACCACTATAATTGCAAACAATGACACGAACAAAATTTAATACTGTACGTTAAACTCATGCTGCTACTTCAATTAATTACGCAACGTTTAAAAGAGCAATCCGAATGTTTTCACTTTTTGCTTACTCTAGCTAAAATGGGTTTCTTCCAGTAACCGAGAACGAATGCATTTTTATTTTGCATTAGTAAATAATAATGTAACTACATGTTGTGCATGTTTTACACCTGGGATCTCTCGGCCTATATACATGCTACGGATATGACAAGTATTTCTTTACAAGTAATTCTAAATTTCTGCATGACCGTATGTGTTACAGCTTTCGTACAGTTCTAAGAGATTTGTATGTCAACTAGGAAAGAAAATTGGCGAAACGGAGATTTGAAATAAATTTGAAGAATATGCATATGTGCTTCAATAATATGAGAATGGATAATATATTTTTGGCACGAATATGTCATTTGGCAAGAATATACATAGATAGACCTTTTCATCAATATTTTACAAGGTTTTCGAGAATTGTTACCAAATTACTTTCTGGGAACATGTATCCGGTTTGTGAATTGTTTGATGGGTGCGTGTGAATTGATCGCATATGTTGACTTCGCAAGTAAAGAAACTTTGCAATTGTTCTTCAAACAGAAGATAAACTTGCAGACCTTGAGATATTGTGAAAGTTATAAAAAAAACCAGTTGGGTAATGGTACCGTACTTGTTTCATACATTTAACAACGATCGTTTCCAATTCCTCATTAGTCATTCGAAGGATATGAATTCCGCTCACAGGCAAAATGGAAGAAATAGTTAATTTCCATTTCTTGAAAAATCTGCAAGAGTAAAAATAAATTGCTCTCATGATGTATCGAATCTCGATATAACAAACCGCTCGATAAGTAAATCGAACAGCGTCTGGTCCTGACCGAGATGCCTATACTGCTCATATATTATTAGCCTCTCAGTATAACGAAAAGTCTTATAAAGAACCGCTCGGTATAACGAATGGTTTGGCTAGTCCCTTCACCATTCCACAATACTAATAGCTGTGTAGAAATTGCCAGCAGTCAAATTAACTTGAAAATTATTTTATTGTGTTGTGTCATTTTGATCAAAATAAAAATGAAGACGACTTGAATTATACAGGGTGAATAATTATTCAAATTGATACGGGCTTATTACATGTATAAGAAAGCTGTTCACAAAGTTTCAGGACTGATTTAATTGTATGGTGAGTTGCAGTGCAGATGGATTCCGGTAAAGGGCATTGGAAACCTTGATATATCCTGAGTAACCTCCTGTTTAAAAAAAATTGCTCTTTGCTGATATCTATTTTAGTTCAAAAGTTACGGCAATTTTTTTGAAATGCTTTTTCACTTGTGGCAAATGTCCATAAATTCCCAAATCTAATGGATGGAACTATTATGAGTTCTTATAAAATAAGACAGCAGGGAATCCTCCACTCGTCAACGGAAAAAGTAACAACCAGACTTTTAATCACGCAAGTCAACTAGTTTCGGCTCAACAATGAGCCATCATCAGGACCAGCCTAAGGATACAACTGAATTAGGAAATAACGCCTAATAAGAACGAGAACCGAAGCATATACAGTAGGATCTCGATATAGCGTTGCGGTCAAATGCAAGATTTTTCAACTTTACATATACTGTAGAGGCCTTTGATTTCGCGAGCGTTTAATTTCGCGAAAACAGAGATGTAAGCTAGTTCGCGAGCCTTTGAATTCGCGATTTCTTGCGCCTCGTTTCTGATTGGTCATAATCGGAGCGTAAACTCGTAAATTCGCGTGGCCCATAATTTCGCGATTTTTAATCACTCGCGAAATTCGCGAAAATTAAAGCCTCGCGAAAAATACAGCCTCTACAGTAAGCGGGATATCTTAAATGCGGACTCTTTTTTTAGCATTAAATGAAGTGGAAACGTCGCGCACAAGCTTTTTATTATGAGAACTTTTTATTTTTAAATTTTAGAACATACTAATGTACATAGTATACAGTTTACATAGTACATATAGGACTCGTTATGCAGTAGAACTTTGAGCTTTGCAAGTTGGCATGAGACGGTCGCGACCCACGTGACTGGAGAAATCAGGAGAGGGCGGGGCTGCTGCGCAACCCACTGCTCACAGACAGTGGGCGTATTCGGCGATTCAGTTTTCGTCCAGTAGACTGGGCAATTTCCAGAAAAGGTGTTCGGCGATGGATCTGAGCCTCAGTCAACTGTCCAGTTTTTTGGTTCGGCGATTGAGCTGACCATAGACCTACATCATTTCGACTGACTGGCGCGCTAGTCGAGAATTTGTCGACTGGATTCACAGACAGTCAAGATGGCGGCCACCATAGAATGCTCGGTCCAGTATGAAGGGTCGCAACATGCCATCACAACTGCATGACGAGTAATCCGCCATTATACAATCCAGCCGTTCTGTGAAGTTTTGAGTTCGGCGAACCACCTGACTTGGGTTCCAGTCATAAAAATTCATGACGCCA
>WWPM01017635.1:0-17165 GCA_023279145.1 Glomeris maerens | reverse complement strand
CTGTGAACAGGATACTGTTTGTGTGAACGCAACTACGATTAGCTATGACATCGTGTTTTGCAGGGGCCCTTTCGCAGGGGCCTTTTTGCAGGGGCCCTTTCGCCAAGACCCTTACGCAGGGGCCCTTTCGTTAAGACCCTTACGCAGGGGCCTTTCGCAGGGGCCCTTACGCCTACAGATGAGCATCGATGAGCTGTCGATTTCTTTTCATTCCCAAAATGCACTGCTGAACTCATTAATCTAGTTTTGCACACCAGGCCACGCCAATGGCTATCAGGCCAACGCCCATCAGCCAATAGGAATCTTCGGAACGAATTTCACTGTATTTTCGATGTATCGATGGAAATTTCGTGGTATCGATTTCCGTTATTATTCATCAATTTTGGAGGTTCGTAACTTCGGTTCTCAAAGTTTTTCGGACAAGTTATATACACCGTTGGAATCGCAATTAAATTCTCTACAAACTAACAACGATTTACCAAGCTCAGCGTTTGGCAGTAAGTAAACCTTACTTGTTAGACAGGTTCCACTGTATGATGAAAAATGGTGACTTGCTTGTGTCCTTCATATGAATGACACCGTTTCTTCATTCATCTACCCTGCTGGTAGCATATTTTTAGTGCTAAGTTTATCATTCTTGCTAATTTCAAACCGTAATATCTGCTTAACTATAAATACATCGACTAAAAATCGAAATTTCCTGTAGATTTTTTCTCAGAATCAAAACGGTAATGTGAATAAATTTGTCTGTTGATTTAACATGGAATGACCCCTGCAAAGAAAATGCCAAAATAATTATCTTTGGCACATACATGTAGCACCATCTCTTGGCATGCAGTGAGTTTGAAATAAGTATTGATTGCAACTCTAACCGATAGATAATAGAACTTTGGCTCATCAAAATCATGAAATGTATTAGAAATAATGCAGAGAAAATATTTGTTCGGTGTTTAATGGATTAATCTGCCCCTGCTCCGATAACTTAATTATGAAATAAATAATTTTCAATAGAAATTATATACCGAAATGCCAAATGAATTAATTATTAAATACCTGTAGGGGAGCAGCACAAGAAAATAATGCATATGATATATCGAAGCCGTAGCAAATCTGTTAAAAGTCAAGAAAAGTATCATTGATGGGGAATACTATTCCACGGCCGGATATTGGAAACTGAATATTGTTCCACAAGATGTTTTTAGACACATTCCTTAAAGTGTATAAAAATTCAGACCATACCCTAAAACTCCTCATTTTACATGTTGAATGTTCTATAAAAATAATTGGACATGGGAATACCGTAAATCCTCGATAATAAGCCTGTCTCGAGAATACGCCGGTCTCAAAAATAAGCCGGATTAAATAATAAAAATTTGCAAAATAAGCCAATCTCGAAAATAATCCTCCTTTAATTAGATTACCCGATCTACACGACTAAAAATTCACTAAACCTAAAAAACTTAAAAATTCAGTTCACAGTTTTCATTTCCTATCATTAAAATAAAAAAAAAATTGTTTCTTATGAATTTTATTTATCGCAAGAAATTTGAATGTGCATATTGCATTACATAAAAGCATCCGTGGTAACTTGATATTAGCAGAATAAGCCGGTCTCGAATTTAGCCGGTCTCATAAATTAGCCTGGTCAAAAAGAAAAAATTAAAAAAATAAGCCCGGGCTTATTATCGAGGATTTACGGTATGTACGCAGTTTAATTATAAAATATTTCATAGCGTAATAGATGTTTAATTAACACGTTCATTATTTTATATAGCTGACGTGATCTTTTTTAATCAAGAATTAAAAATTATTGAATTCTGGCGACATTGGTTTTGCTGTAAACTGCTGAAGTATAAAACTCTGTAATTATTGTATATTATTGTGTATATGAGTATTATACAGAGTTTTAATCGTAGGAATTGCACTTCCCTGATGATGACTTGTTGAAGTCGAAACCGGTCGAGAATCACAGATTAACAATTGGTGCTACAATTTGCGAGTTTGGGAGTCTTTGTCTTCTAATCTTCATATTTAATGTGTTTCATTGCATCAATAAAAAGTGTTACACTACAATACCTTAAAATGTTTTAAATTACACTTGGATTTATGGTGAAGTTTGGTTTATCAATATCTGTGTGGGATAACAACAGTTAATTCTTAAGATTTAGAACAATGCTCACTACAAACACTTCCCTGATGATTAAAATGCAGACAATATTTACACACCCATTTTTGCTAAAGATTGAAAAAATAGTATAATTCTGTTAAACTTGTTGTCACAAGCAGGCTAGAGCTGAAAACTTTAGTTCAATTTTTTGTCAAATATCTTTAAGCCCGATAACGTTGAAACTTTTTGCAATATTTTATGAGATCTGAGGGGATCGCTGCATTGCAATGCCTACATTTTTCCATTGGGTCTTTTTTACCCAACTCTTCCAGGCTATTATATGGGTCATAAATATCATTGGTTATATTTCCATCATTGATTTGGAAATTATGAGTATAGGTATTGAATCGAAAATTCAGTATCCTTGACTCATAAATGAAGAAAGGTACAAAAGTCCCTTTTTTGTGCCGACATGTTTCGACTCATACGCAGAGTCATTATCAAGGCAACTATTTACAGCGGCTAAAGAGATAAACGCACATTAAGAATTAACAAAAAGAACGCTATCTCAACGGTTATTCTACGTCAACAAGATAAAACAATTACAAGATGTCGCAGAAATACATCATAGGAAACTTCGTCCGAAATAAACGAAAATCGAAACGCAAGAAAGCCTAAAATTTTTTCAAAAAAACAAATCAAGACCCCAACAATTGGAAAAGTAGAAAAAGCAAAAACAACAGGACTTACAATTTAGCCATGACAATCTCCTTACATTTTTCCACAGAGAGTGAGAAATCGATTTGTCTGTTTAACCAATTTATAAGGGAACTCGTAATTGGTCCAGGTTGGTCATTAAGAATTATGACATCATTGCATTTAGAACCGGTAGCTATAAAAAGGGATTCCGAAATATTTAATTTATTCCGATTGCTTTCGCCATCCAAGAGGAAAAATTTCCCAGAAGCGGAGTTATGATCATTCAAAAGCAAATGATTACTTATATTGGACTGCCGATTATTAGTTAAATGTTCTTTAAAACAAGTAATGAATTGACGTGGAGTTTGACCTACGTAAATGGCAGAACAATCGCCACAACAAAAGCAATACACACCAGATTTCCTAAAAATAGGCGTTTCGTCTTTTAAATGAGGTAACAAATTAAAAACCGTATTATTAGTGGAAAAGCTCACTTTGATGTTAAATTTTCTAAAAATATGAGCACATTTGTCCATCAAAGTATTAAAGGCCTTGATAATGACTCTGCATATGAGTCGAAACATGTCGGCACAATAAAGGGACTTTTGTATACCTTTCTTCATTTATGAGTCAAGGATACGGAATTTTCGATTAAATTGGTTATATTATTTGTGGTTCGCTGTGTATTTTTCGTTACATTTTTCTGTGATTGCTTCAATTCATTAAACCCTGAAACTACTTTTCATAAAGTTTACTGTCTGAGTTGAAATTATTGAACTCACATTGCAAGAGATGAGGAAACATTTGAGTTATAAAAGTTTAAATTATTCTAGTTTTGTTGTTGGCACTACATAAAAAATTAAACAAGAATTCACTTACTCGATTGGGATCTCTTTGGCATTTTTTAAGATGAAGAGAACTCACTCTGTCTGCTGCAAGAGTTGTGAAAAATTATGATATCTGTGCGGGCTTATATATGAGCAACGGAGTTTATAATCTCCTAAATGGTACGAGTTGATATGATTTGTATCAGATAGAGGTATTAGTGGAATGCAATATCCGTACATACTATCTGCATATATCGCAGTAGGTATATCTTTGTACAATACGCACGTACAAAATACATGTACATTGTTGGCCTTTGCTATTGCTATCCCATTGGAACTCTGAACCTTGTTGCATGGTTGCTACACACATGCACACACAGGGTGTTTTGTGTAAACTCGATAGGGATCATTCCGCCTCAAAACGACCAATGGCCCTCAGTGGGCTGTCACGGATTTCTATAGTATTTTGTGTAGTTGTTCATGCATATCTAGAGTGGAAGTATGCCAAATATTATAGATCGATTCAAAGAGGATCGAAAGTTATGAGTGTCAACACAGCATCTAGTAACGCAACTTCGGAATGACGAAAATAGCGACCGTTTAACTTGGGATGCTTGAAAGTGCATAACTACTTAACTAATTTTTTAATGACAGTGAAATTATACCCGCAGCTTCAGGCTATATTCATTTTCAAAGAAAGTCGCAGATATCTTAGTTTCAAAATCTCTTATGACTACTGTACATGTTGGTCTGCCCACAATGTACATAGTATAATGGGATTTTATGGCCACGTTAACCGACTTCCTGCCACGCTAAGCGGAGCTTCTAATATGCAAAACACTGCATTTGATCGGTGCCAGACCAATCTTGCAACGTTAACTGGCTTTTGACTGTACTTAGCAAAAAACCGTTATAGGCAAGAATGTTGCAAAAATATGTTTAACAAATGAACAGTGGTATTTTTTAACTAGGGCTGCAAATTTCACAAATTATGTAATAATGCGCGGCCATTTTGTGCCAACACCTCCCTTGTTATGGGTTGTGCCAAGGGCAGTTGGGTAAGTTGTTGTTGCATAACGTATGACACTGTCACGTGTTATGCTTCGCAATCACCGAGACAACCTGTTAACCAAATTTTCCTCACCAGTCCCTGAAATAGAAAAGTTTGTTGTTCGCTTGAACCTGTCAGCGCTTGACAGATATCGAAAAGAGGCATGCGCCCTCTTGCCGGAAACGATTCTTGGCTATGCTATTATAGTACCGACCGTCATTTTTGCGTATCAAAAGTCAGATTACGCTGCATCGGATGTATGTAGATCTTAATTTATCTGCAAATAAAATCGAGGCAATATTCGATTATCTACAACCCGGGTCTTGTTTCTGCCGACTATTCCGTACAAGGGAACGAATCGAAACACCACCTCTCCGTGATAATAACTACAAATTATGCACATGTATTTATAGATGTGATATGGCACCCCTGAGATTAAGTTAGTTTTTCCGCATTTTCACACGCTGATCTCAAAAAAAATTTGCCGTCACCACTGTCGTATTATTATAGGATAGTCGTTTCGAAAATTAACCCACACAAATAAAACTTTCTTCTCCCCTTCATGCATTGAAGATCTAGGTGCTCAATATTTCAGGTGTGTCACACATCAACCACAGGTCAAGATCAGAAATTCACTAATAAGCGTAACATAAAATCGTGGTCTTTCAATTAAATCTTAATTAAAACAATTAAATGTGTCATATTTTATTAAAACATAATTTCAAGGATGGGTAAGTTTCAAAACTGTGTCGATTCGCCTTTTATTATTTTCGTGCGCATTTATTAAATAATGTGATGTAACATATGTACATTTAAAATAACGTGCAGAAGTAGTGTTTTGGTAGGAATTTAGTACAGATAGTGACAATGAGCTACTTCTTACGTACTAATATCGTTTAAAATCAAGATTTTTGCAGTATGCACATTATTTTTAATTATTAATTTATGTACGTGTATTGGTGCTGTAAATTATCTTGTGTGCTAGTATGCAATGGTTGCCATTCATACATATTCACATCAGCGTAAAGTGGGTTCTCAACAGTTATATCACTAGGTGTTCTCGGCAGATTCCTTCAAAAATGATACTATTTTTATTTCAATTATTTGTCTTCAGTTTATACAGGGTGATTCAGTCAGGTGTGGCAATACTTCTGGGAGGGGTAAGGGGCACCATGATGACTCAAAATGATCCATCATTGGAGAGCTACTTCACTTTTGCCATTGTGCCCTGCTGTAATTTAATTGCTGCAATTCTATGATGTGGCAAACTCATTCAAATTAACTTGTGATGTGGCAATGTCATCTTGAGGTTGCCCACATGGACTTTTACTAGTCTTGAGTGATATATTTATAACTATAGCAAATACTTTTTTCAAGCATTGCTGGAGAGCAAATACTTTTTCCACAATGTATTTCACATTATAATTTTTAAATGTTTATTCATTGCACTTGCACGTTTAATTTTTTGTCATGACACAGCTGAGGCATGTACATTTTTAGGGCACTTTATTGATTTTGTTAAATGTGCGACATATTTTACCAATAAATATCCAAAGTTGGGATTTCACACGTTACTGGCAGTGAGCAAATACTTTTTACCGGGGTGTAAGTCCTTCAATTTACTTTTGCCGTTGTCTACCTCAGAAATGGATGCACTTCATGAATTTTTTGCTGGGATTTTTCATCCGGTGTTCAGAATTTATAAAAGTCTGATCGCTGTTGTGTCGCCATCCATTATTGTCGTAGTGCCAACCTATCCAGTACTCAAATTTTCTGCAAAGAAAAGTAAGTTAACATTCGTTTTATATATTATTGTCACCTTTAATGTACTCCAGCTTAGTGTAGAGCCTTTCTAGAAATTTAATCTCATCTTTCGACGTCTGTGACCACAAAGCACCACCATTTTCGGTGCAAAATGAGCTGGCATCATCGTAATTGAAGTCGTGCAGATGAATCGAATAGCAGTAATCATTGTGAATATAGCTCAGGTCATTGGGACAAATTTTATCTGAAATATTATCTGAAATATATATACTATGTACATGTTAATGAAAATCATATTCCTTTGCTCGGATTTGGTGAATACAGTACCTGCACTTGCAGCTTGAGTTATTATAGCAAAGATGACGGTCTTCCAAATGGTGGCCAGTGTAATTGCGTTACAAAAATCTGGAAACATTTTTCAATCCAAATATTATATGGAAAGTGAAATTAAAATGTACTCTATACTCGAAATTTTGAAGCAGGGAAACTTTGGTTTTAAGAAAGAAGTTAATCAAGCCCAAAATATAAGTTAAGTGGATGTTACACATATTGTTTTGCAATCATGTGCTCTTATAATGTATCCCAGCTCTTTTTGCATTTTGCGCTAAATTTTATGATATTTTTCACAAACTCCTGCTTATACATACTTACTATTCAAAGTTTGGCCGATTTGCATGTTGAGTTTTGTGGCACCTGTTCCGTTGCAGTTCTATAACGCAGACTGCAAAAATTGCAGAATGCAGTTAAGATAATTTCCAAGGTGAGCTATGATTAGAATTAAGATTCTTAACCACTTGCCGCATTGTGTTGCACGTATGTACGTGAAACTGTCTAATAATGAGTGCCGATTGCAGAATAGATTAGATTATGATCAGTTATATTATATAATTGATTTAAATTTTGTAGCTGTGTAACTGATAAAAATTACGCATGTTCCCAATATGGAATAATTATTAAAATTACTGAAATAATTCTGCTCCGCGGTCATACTTTTAACCTCAATTTCTTGTTGTCATTTTTTTAATGTGATTAACAGCTTAAAATCCTTGAAGATTTCACAAGTAGTATTGGTGTAATTGTAAACTTATACATTTTGTTATTGTATAAGTTCATCTAGTTTTTAGTTCTTTTTTTTAAATCATGCGATACTTGTTAAATTGAAACTATAACAAAGTTTTTAAATGGTTTTGCTAGTTAATTCATATCTCGTGATCTCTTATGCAAGGTCTTGTGACTTGTTACAAGATATTAAGTTGATGTTACATTATTTGTGATGCCTTCCTCACAAAAATATTAATTGGAGTACACGAAAATAATCTGTTATGAGGTAAATTTCAATTTTGCTCCAGATGACTGCGTCTATTTTTACCAATTTGTAAATCAGTGTTACTGCAGGTGCCTAAATTACTGTATTTATCTACTTGCACATGCAGTGATGATTACTGATTTTTTAATTCAAATTGTTTTTTTAGGATGCTATGGAACCGAATTTTTGTGGAAGAATTCACTTCACTAAAGCAATGGCAAACTTCGCTTGTGATATTCTTTTTAAGTAATAATATTTCCGGAATATGAAATTTTAACAGAATTGTGTTAAATATGTATAGGAAAGTGAATTAAACGTAATGGTTAGTTTTATTGATGGAAAGTTTGTTTGTAAATTAAAATTGATTTCATTTATTGGTTTTGTATCATAATGTTCATGTTTTATTTAATGTGGGAACAATTGTATATAATCAGGTGAGATACATATGTGTTCGTCGTGTGATCAAATTGTGGAAAGGAGAGTGCTGATAATTCGAGAAACTCATTGTTTTAAATAATTCGTGGAAAACATGAAGACATTATTATGTATAAAAACCTGGAAACTTTAACTCCAGAAAATGCTAATATGAAAAATAGATAAACAGTAATGACTATTTAATTGTACAACGAATTGAGTGTTAATCTTGAATTGTTTCCAAGAAAAGGCTAAAAGTACATAATAATATCCGATCGACAATGGTCAGAGTCCATGGTCCAATCAGCTCACATAATGAGGATTCCAGTTCGCAATTACTCGATTCAAATCTATGTATATATGTCAAAAAACAAATGTAACCTTCAAAATAAAGAAATCGGCGTGAAATTGTGGTTTTAATGCCTCAAGTTTTAATTCGCTGTAAAATTGCGAAATCCATGCACAAAGGGAGATTGAACACCCGCAGCATGGATGCATGCATAATCGAACGTCGGCGGGGTTTCGACACGCGAATCCTATTGGAGGATCCGGAATGGACACGCCCACAGCTGGCGTTCCGATTGGACGAGAGGGGGGTATAAAATGTAGTGCGTTCTTCGGCCGCGCGAGTTTCAATCCCAGTGAGTGGAGTGTGTAGTTGCCAGTCGAGTACCGGAGTGTAATTTGCGTATATTACTTCGTTTCCCAGTAAGTAGATCGGGAAAGCGTTTTTTGTTGTCATTAACGGCTTTTTAAATACTTGTATATGTATTAATTTAAAATGCACGGCAATGAATTATATTGCCGTAGTTTAAATCTTGAACCTTATTTTCCCTCCCAAATGGCGGTGACGGTTCCGAGGGACCGTCAGCTTCTAATTATGTTTCAATAAATTGCGAGCGTTGTTTAAAGTTAGGATGCGTAATATCGGTGGGGATTTTAAGTGCCAAACCCCGAAGGGACTGATCACCGTCTTCCTTTTTACTACTTTAATTTAAACTGGTTTCTATTGACCTGTGTAATGAAATTTGCATTAGTTGTAATTTTAATCCTGAGCTATCTGAAAAGTCTCGATTTAATTGACACGCTCATTAAAACCGGGAAAAAAAGGCGACGAAGCAAAAGGCACCGATACAGATGTGAGTTTTTATTCACACTACGAAATTTGTACGATTTTTTGAAAATGTTTTTAAACTGAAATGATGTTTTACAGGAAGAGAAGCAAGAAGACAGCCTTCAAGGTGGAAACAGCCTCGTCGATGGAGCAACAGGTAGGAAAACCGCTTCTTTTATTTACTTATTGTATAATCTTCGGTTTATAATGCAATTATGAAAGAAATCCGAGTGGAAAGCGTGTTCGAAATATTGGGTGCGATCGGCAATTAAAGCCAGTTTCTGAAAGTCAGATATGTTGTGACGTCATACCTTGACTTGAGCTTCAGAACAGCTTAGGACATAAGACGAAAATTGGCCGATCGCTAAATGCCTATTTCTTTCAGATTTTTCATTTTAACTCCGTAAATGAAAGCGTCTTTGGTAAACAAAACTCTGATGCGTTCAGCCATTTTTGATAACGTCATACAGCAACCAATGGGGTGGCGATTTTCAGAACACAACGCCCACGACACGCCCTTTCTCATTTAATGGCGACCCGCCATGGACAAATCAGGAGGCCGCCATGACAAGTCAGACAAGTTGATGTTGCTCTCGAGCAACATCAAGTTGGCTTAAGATTGTCTTACGAAATGGTCATTGCCGTCGCCAATTTTCTGATGAAGTTTCTGGAAATTGCGATTGCCGATCGCAAAAACAAGAGTTCATCAAGATATCTCAGACTTGTCTGAGATTGCCGAACGCACCCATTGTATGCCGGCGTGGTTTGAAACGACGCTTCCCCATAGGCGGATGCGGGTAGGTGTGCCCTTTCGTCGTTCCACCAATGGGAACCCGGCATTCGATTACGGCGTTCCTATTCGCTATCGCCGGCATCCACCCGCCCCTCTTTTGAATTTGAATTTTTCGTTCGATTTTCCGTTACTGTTTCGAATCCTGTGAATAAAATCCGAATAGTACTTCGAGATTTATCAATGAAGTTCTAGTTTTAAACGAAGGATTTTGTTGCATTTCGTCTATTTTTCCAGCTATTGTGGCTAAAATATAAATTGTTCTCGTTTTTAAAGGAAGACAAGTGGGCTGCGAGAGAAGTGCGCCCCAACGATGGTGGTGTATGGTCCCCTTAACCAGTGCCTGGGTGGTTAAGGGAGTTAAGATACCCACCCACCGATGGACCCAGGGGCACGATGCATCACCACTCCGTGCCTAATGTGCACCAGTGGCCTTCGAAATAGTAGGAGTGTATTTTTGTTTTAATTTAATTCAAAATGACCACACAAGTGTTCTTGTTTGCATGTATTTTTGGGGGAAAGGATTGCATTAAAAGGGGATGACAATGGCAAGTGATTTCAATTTGAATTAAGCTTTAATCGTAACTTAATGGGAGTTTAGTAGTTTTTACGTAGATATATGGCCAGGAATAAAGGCCATTTGAATTAAAAGCGACTTCATTAGGCCGCATGTGTTCAGGTTTTCGTAGACTCGAGTTCGCACCGAGATATAAATAAGAAAACAGAATTAAAAGGTTTAAAGGCTTGGCACGGCCTCAGTTTTCTATGTTAGGGACACGGGATTAATTGCGCTCTATGGGTAGATAGATGTATTGATTTTGCATAATATGAGCTTTTTAGTTTAACGAGTCCATTCCCTTCCCTGCAGTTAACGACGCAAATATACTAGATAAATAAAATCCCTTCCTACGCGGTCTCGTGCAACTTATAGCCATGAAACCTGAACTGTATCGTTGCAATTGTAATTATAGATGGGCCATTTGTTTTAAAATAGCCTCATTTTGTAGGCTAATAATTGCGGAAACGAGTGTGTATAATCAAATGATTGTTTTCTAATATTTCAGCGTAGAATGCAGGATTTGTTAGGGGTTCAATAAAAGTTTTTAGCTAGCCCAGGTAGTTAAGACTTGTGTAACTTAATTTTGTAAACACGAGGTCCAACTGCATACGAACTTGGACCCACGTGTTGCCTCCACTCGGAGGCTGTGTGGCCGTTTTGAATTTTGTTGGTGGAGACGAAAAGGAGTTCAAAATTAAATTTAAATCTTTTGTAGCCGTTTCGCAAATGTTTATTTGAATTTTGTAACTGTTGCTTAAATGTTAACTTTCGTTTTGCAACCATTTGTTTAACGTTAGCACTGTTATCGAGGTTTGTTTTGAAAACCTCCTTAACATTTGACGGGTTCTTGGCACCTTCTAAGCAGAAATGTTTCGAGGGATCGCATTCTTTTTACCAGAAAAAGGAACCCTGCCCATTGGATGCAGCGTTGACGATGCGGCAGGGCTTACGGGGTTAACCTGGAAATTGCAGGATAACTCTAACCAATGGCATCCAGTTCTTCCAAATTTCTTCAGTTTTAATTAATGCATATGCATTGCTGTGTCTGATCTGTGCAATGGCTGCAATTCACTGACATTTACTTCAACATAATCCCAGTTATTATAAGCATCCGATGTGATCCTTCTGAAATGTAACTCGGGGCAGTCATATATTTCATATAGCTTAATTTAATATTCTTCATACCTTGAAGGGTTAGCATTCTGCAACGAGGTTTTCTTGGGTTTTAAGTAAACGTTTATATCTGCCATGTGTCCATTTCTCTTCCTGTTTAAGATTCTGGTTAATTATGTGTCATGTGTATTAATTTGACGAGAATTTAGTGTAGACCTATAAGTACCATTTTGATTTATTTATGATATACAATACTGGCAATGAAAGGATCATCAGGATTGGTCCTGTTATTAAAACTGCAATGACGTATGGGTTTCCAAATATATTATGGAAAGAACTGTCGGATTCATTCATGTTTCCTGTTATTTGGAAATGAAGATAATTAAGATTTTTCAAGTTACTATAGGAATGCATTGTGTAAGCACACTTACCGTTTGTTAAATATGGAGGAGAAGGCGTATTTGGACCATCATCTGTGCGAAAGAGGATTTATTAATGCAGCACTCGGTATTGATAAATTGGTTATGCATACAGGATGTTTTTGGTGCAATAACATTTGTAGCAGGTTCAAGTTTTATGTTGGCACTCTTGGTTTGTTGAGGTCCTTTTTCATGGGAACTTTGGTTGACTTCAGAGGAAATAGCAGCTTTTTGGAATCCATTTTCTGGATATGGTGTTAATTCGTTTGAACTTGAACTTACAAGAGTTTTATTTCATAAATAATTAGTGTACATATTATGGGGAAATCATTTCAGAATTATTACCTGTTTGTATTTGGCACAATAAAATGCTGATCACAAATCCAATCTTTAGGTAATCTGATGTAACACAATGTTTATTGTTTTTGAAATGCAACATAATAATTAATTTCAAAATAACAAGTATAGATTATCAGAATTCGGAAAAAATTATTGCATCTAATTATTAGGTTCCAAAAAATGAGGTTTTTTACTTACACATATTGAACAGTTGGTACAGTCAGTATTTGAGATTATTTTTCCAGGAAAAATGAATATCAAAAATGCAGTATTGTTATATACAATAGTTTGCAACTGTATTCTCTCGGTTTGTCACTTGTATCAACAATGCGTTGTGATTGTCTTTGGCATTTAATTTGCAAAGGTATTTAAGTAATACTGACATTTGTCACGTAGATTATAATATCTGATGGATAAACTAGATGTTGCTAAATGTTACCAAGAATTTGATATTTACTTGTCGCATTTGAGAATTTCGTCATGTTAAATTACCAATCTAACACTGTACTGGGATTAACTTGATCAGTATCTTCAGTGACTAGACAAACTCAGCATAGCTTCCCAGAACACGTTTCCTTACTACAATCTTCATTGTTCTAGTCAATAATGCCACAAGGGCAAGTAAGTGACCAATTGGGCGTTTCACAGTAAAGTCAATTCAGAAAAATTCCTTACACCCAAACATCTTCTTTCGTCAGGACAACAGAATTTAGATATTTCACATGAAATATACAGCAACTATGACTCAAACTTTATGATTATTGTTCTACAATAATTAATAAAGTCATATTTCTAGAATTTATACTTAAGGCATATTATGACTCATAAACATTGTCTACTAATAGGGAATCAATTTTAAAAAAAATCATCTTCAAGATTCAAATTAAACAACTTGGTTTGTTTAGGATCCACAACCAATCATCAGAAAATGATTGCTAACATTTGAGTACTAGGATTGCCGTAAACTCTCGAGTAGATAGACTCCCAGGTCTCGAATGAACCCCAGATTTTAAACCATAACGGTCTCCAAAACAGTCATATGATAATAATTTTAAATTCGAAGCAATAAAATATGCAGCAGACAATTGGAGAATTGTTATGAATAATAAACCTCCAGTTTATTAATGTTATGTTCCACTGATTCAATGTTTAATTTAAATTATCCAGTTTGTATGTGGACACGACCTTCTTCAAATTATCTTGCAAGGTATGTTTTGAATGGTCTGCGTGTCCTGAATGGTCTGGGTGTCCTGAATGGCATGGCTGGTCTAGCAATTTGCTGTGTAGTTCGTGTATTGACCGCACGACGGGGCATGTACACTTGTCGTGATGGTGATCCTTTGTGTGGGACTTTTATCAATATCATTAGAGTTGGGCCGCGTTTGTTATTTACTGGTGACATCCCCTCCTCTGATGACCTCTCCTCCTCTGATGACCTTCTCTCTTCTGATGACCGTCTCTCCTCTGATGACCGTCCCTCAGACGACTTCATTGGGGGAAAATTAAAGTCATCTTCTGATCTAGGCTTAAATGTTCAATATGCATATTGAGTTAAATTCATTTTTCCCTTGCACGTCATATTTGTATTTTACAAGGCATTTCCGCAAAGTAAGAGTAGGTACTCAATTTTTATAAAATTAAAAAAAGTAGTATAGTATATTCTTGAGACATTTACAAGTTCAGATACCTACAGTATTGATTCATTAAAATGCGTTATTTCATGTAATTATTGAAAGCAGTATTTACAATTTAGTTGATTTTGCTCTATGGTGAAAATCATCAATTATGTGTGTTGGCAACTTTTGCTGAAGTTATCAGAAACAAAAGACCGCATATACCAAATACAAGTAAGTTAACTAATTTTTGTACTAATGCATACAATTAAAAAAAAAACCATTTAATTAACAATTACAAAAGTGTCAAACTTTTTACTGCCCATGAACGACTTCAGGCATCACTTGTACACATTAGTACGATTCAGCCCATAAACGACTTTTTTAGCTTTTTTTTAACGTACTAAGACGAACCAGTGCACACTCTTATTCATAATAACCTGATCTTTAGACAGTTTTGCCAGATTTGTTAAATAAAAGTGCCTTTGAGCGTACGTCAGAGGCTGAGTACTCTTACTTTATGGACTTACCTCGTAGCTTGTTCATGTTTGTCACATTATGCTTAGCATAAGTGAGTTTACAAAACAATTGCTAATAATTATTGCTATTTGGTTTCGGTTACTAACAAGTGAACGCGGTGTGTAAATCCGATCTGCTTCGCAATCGGACTGGACATTTTCCGACTGCCTTAATTTACGAGAACTCGCAGCTTCAGGTGCGGGAGGATCTCCGTGCTTTGCCTCTATTTTCATAAACAGGTGCAAGTTATGAATTCACAGACAATTGATATTTTGATTATATTTTGAATTAATGATCACGTGTATTTGGTGATATTGCTGGCCCCGGGTTCTCTTTCGTGCCTTTCAATGTTGCAATCTTTTCTGTTGTGACCCCTCCAGGAGCAAAAGGAGCTAGTGACAATATAAAAGCAAAAGCACTCTGTGATGAAATTATTACATAAAACAGTATGATAAAGGATCTCATTTTGCGGTAGGTGCTCGTAACTGATAAATTTTCCGCAAGCGCTTCGGCTTTTATATTGCCGAATAATGTGATACCTGAATGGTGTTCGTTTTATATCCGGAACAATAATTTTTGCTTGTGATAGATATATGAATACATTTCGCTCTGATTTCATTGAATGTACTATAGTAAATGTCAAAATATTTAAAAATGACATGGTACCTTTAAATATTCGTTACCGGGTGTCGCGAGATAAATTTCAGATTTGACTAGCAGTGTCAATTGCAATGTTGTAGGCCATCATCAAATTGGTACAATAGACCACATTTTATATATTTTCAAATACGACACCACATTTGGAACAAAATTTTAAACATTGCTAACAAAACGGCATCAAATGCCATTTACTACAGTATATATGGGACAATGAATTTTCATGTAGGACATACCTATGTTTTGTCGAGTGCGAAATATCAAAATCAGTATTATATTTCATGGTTTTTATTGTACATGAAAAATACACAACATAATATATAGTGAACATTACAGCATTTCATCGTGTTGCGATTACTTCGCATGATATGTATAGGCAATTATGGTTTAACCACTTAACATCATGCTAATGACCGCAGGGTTTGTTTCAAACAGATTCAATATGTTGAGAGAGATTTGAAAATGCGACAATTTTCATTGTTGTTGTGTTTGGGTAATTAACTGATCAGGTTCAGCATTTATCATTATATTACCAAACAATTGGTCATTAATATCAGATTCGGTTATCACGAGTACAGGTATACAATTTCCAAGTGTCTCGTGTTGATAACTAACAATTCCATCATTATACATACCCATGGTTGGAAAACTAATTGACTCGTGTCAAAGATATTTTGTAAATTACAAGTTATTTTGGTTGAAATATACATACTATATATGTGATGAATTAAAAGCAAGAACTATCAGTAATCTTTATTGTTCATCCAAATGACATTTCTATAATGTGAAATGCTGCTTACAATACTGCTGTGTTTGCATTTAACAATTGCCATGGACACATTTCAATACTCCCTTCTACTTTCGGTGAAATTCACATACAGTACAATGTTACATTTCATTAAACTGTCGTAGTTATACGCAAATAGTATAACCTAAATTCTACCGTATATCACTTTCCGCTTTCAGATCATACACGGCTTAATTGGGTGACTATAAGAAACACTTTCCATCAAAAACTAAACTGAAGACCAGCATTTATTTATTACACGTGTTGCCAAACTTCGGGTAAAAGAATCCCACAACACAAGAATGCAACAGTACTCTTACTTTGTGGATATGCCTCGTAGCTTACGAATGTTACGTGCCGTAGATTCCGTTTTGAAAATTAAGTAAGTTGTCCAGTGTGAAAACTATTGACTGCATGTTATTATAGTGGACACAATCGATCTTGTGCAAACTGAGCAAGTTATCTTCCGTATCGTTCTCTGAATGGTCTGGGAATTCCATGTTGAGGCTCTGGACCTCGAAGCGGTACGCCAGGGCTCTGGTACATTTGTTGCAATGGTGATTCTTGTTTCGGGGCTATTACCGCTATAATTACATTTATACATGGTTCGTTATCATTTAACCGGAATGACGGTCTTTGTCTCGGTCTCGGTCTGAAATCCTCCCTTGTCCGTGATGCACCTTTGTCTACCCATCTACTTCTTTCATCGTCGTTTCTCTGTTTGCATGGTCGACAAGTTAAATGTCATTATTAGTTATTTATTATAAGGTTTTGGTTACTAACATTTGCACGTGTGTAAAGACGACGTGGTTCGCAATCGGAGTCCTCCTTATCGGATCGTCTTAATTGACGAGAACTTGCAGCTTCTTGTGCAGTAAGATCTCCGTACTTAGTCTCTATTTTCATAAAGAGGTGCAAGTTATGAATGCATTAACAATTGATATGTTGTATATTGGAATTGGTGATCACGTGAATTTGGTGGCATTATTGCTGGCCCCAAGCTCTGGATCATGCTCTTCAATCTGCCAAAGTTGTCTATTGTGGTCTCTTCAGGAGCAAAAGCGGTACTCAGTGGTGAAATTATCAC
>WWPM01017633.1:0-10779 GCA_023279145.1 Glomeris maerens | reverse complement strand
AAGTAATTTCAAATTTTGTAGATCTAAAACATGTTTTCAAAATGTGGTTTATAACATAAATTATTTGTAATATTTATTATTTTGAATAGAAATGAAATGAAAGTTTACGTAAAGTATAAACACTGAACAATTAATTTAAATGCAATTTATTATTGATGAATTGTTTTCATAACTTTGTTTTCACTAGAGGAAAAAACTTCTTTGTTATCTGGAAGCCGCCATCTTTCTTTTGACATGAACGGATCATGAAAAACTAACCAATCCTCTACTCGCAACAAGAATCCATTGTGTTGTAAAAGTTGTCAGTCGTAAAATCAACACCTTTATTGCAGTCATCAAATAGGAATTTTCTTTGCGATATTTCAAAGTCGGAAACCATTTTTTTGGAGAATGAAAATATCAAGGGGGGATAAAAAAAAACTTTGCTGCATCACTTTTATTTCCTAATTTATTTCTTAATTGCACCGAGTTCCAATGTGTACTTAACAAGAGCTGTGCAAATGCCTTCAGACTATATAAAAGTTATTTTTTTCCTAGCATACCTTTCCTTAAACAACCCGCTGTTTGATTTGTTGAAGAATACGAGTTAAACGAAATTGAGACCCTTTAGCTGGAGCGCTTTTCGATAAGGAAATCGTTCCAAACAGACAAACTCGGATTCCAAGATCGTAATTACTATTCCAACTATTATTTTCTTTTTGTAAAGCATATTCGAAATTCTAGACATTTCTTTGTGTGGGAAAAAGAAAGAAGTGAAATTTGGGGTCCGCGACATTTTGACTCTTGGAAGCATTGACACGGACGTTTTGACGCCGTGAAGCATTGACGACGTGAACAGTTGACGCCGAGGACATTTCGACGCCTCCGTATTGACGCCACGGACATTGTCGTTATTTCTAAGTTTAGGTAAGGTTTATGCGAATTGATTTTGTGATATTTGCATAAAAAATAATGAAAATTAAATATCGAGAATTTTCAGGAGACATTTTAATTACTAAGGAAATTAAGTTTTTAGTATTGTTTCAATTTCCGCACAAATATTTTGACCTATTCACGTGGTACCAATCAATTGACTCCATCTGCAGTAGTACTGGCTTCAACCACTAACAAAAAATCTTATTTCGTTTGTGCAATGGTTGTAATAAACTTTTGCGATTAAATCTGGAGTTCAAATGTCCAAACGTCCAAAAATCCAGCGTCGATTAGTCCCATCGTCAATGCTTCATGGTGTCATAAATCTGGGGTCTATCCTTCCGGCGTCATCTCGGCGAGGTCATTTTGTCCCGCTCCCTGAAATTTGAGATCAGTTAGCTGGAGCGCTTTTACACCCAGTCCAAGCAGAAAAACTCAGTTTCCAACTAAACTTTTACATACAGTAATTAAGAATGTAATTAATTCAGATGGTATTTTATTGCTTTTGATGAAAATTTGAGAATGTTTTCTGTTTTAGACTGTTGTCAGTTTGTATTTCAATGAAAAGTGGTAATTACATTCAGCCAATCATGAATTTTTGCCTCTTGGCCACAACAAAAAATCCATCCAACCCCATTATTATTATTGATCGGTCCTTACTGCTTATTCTGCTTGGGGAAAAAAAAATATTCAATCTAGCTGGGAAAAGGAAAAAAATAACTGCAAATTGCAAAGACAACCCTGTTCGAGCCGCGTCTTCGTTTGAGACACTTCGTTTAATATTGGTGAATGATTTTAAAATTGAAACTTAGGAAAGCAATAATAATATTGTTTGCAATATGGCTGATTACATTATTATTTTTCTCTCCCCCCAATATTGTGTCTGCTTGCAGCTATGTATATGGGAACAGCACAATGTCTCACTCAAATCTACCTTTTAATTATCTGCGCCCCAGGAATCGAAAAGGAAACACTCGACTTCATTCTCCTGGATTATATAAGCCCTAATTACGAATGTTGAGTAAAAGATGAAGAAGGAAATAAATGGCTGAAGGCGATGAAGGGGCCAAAAGGGAGAGAGAGAGAGAAAAAATCAAACGAAGAATGGATCGAAGCCAATTTCCGTTTGAATTAAAAAGCCCAAGTAGACGTTATATATTGGGGCCGAATGGAACTGAATTAACTTGGCCTTTTTGTTTTATGACTATCCTATGGCTGGGTCATCTGTGCAGTGATTCTATTTATTTATTTGGTGAAATACATGTAGAATATGCAGCATGTCTGTCTGTCTGTCTGTCAGCTAAATTTGATCTAGACAATTCCAGGACTACTTAAGATTCCATTATTTTCCTGGAATTATCAGGATTGTCACCAGGTCTATATGAATTCCCAGATATATTTAAATTGCAATGCAGGAAATGTTGAGAAAAGCACAAAGTTATAATGTGAGCTGTTTCTTCACTGCATAGCACGAAATTACAGATTTTGCTCTTCTGTCGTACGAAGCACATCTTTCCAAAAATTCACAAATAAATATGCTAGACTAACGCAAATGTCTTCGACTTTCAAATTGGGACTATAGTAATCAATCGTTATTGATTATGAAGATATAATTAACAAAAATTCATTCAGAAGTTAGCGTTTGCATTCGCGCCGTGCAAAGTAATTTACGGATTCTTCAAAATTCACTGTAAAATTACGACTGGTTGTGTTGAGCTGTGCTTAATTGGGCCAGTGTATATATAGGTACAGATGTGTCCCAACTAACAGGAGTGTGTAGTATAGGCTATTTGGAAACGTGCAAGAAAAATATTTAGCGGCTATTGACATTTTTCTTCTTCCTCCACCCAGCTTTGGGCGAACAATAATGTCCTCCCACTTTCTCATAATGTCTCAATTTTGCTTTGAAACTCCCCCAGACAATGCTTGGTCTCGGTTGCCATGGCAACGGCGGACATTGTCATTTTCGGGTGGCCAGTTTAATTTTTCAAATAGATTTTTTCCCCTCCTCCTTCTTCCTCTTCTTCGCTGTCACCAAAGCAGACAAAAGAAAATGGCAAGAAATAAATGACCATTTGGAAAAGTCTGTGAAGTTTTTGGGTTGGACAGTTGAACACAAAGCTAGCTATGGACTTTATGAAAGTCCGAATTTAAGAAACAAGTAGGAATAATGTTTTTTTTTGCTGCTGCATCGCCGATTTATTGTCTTTGGAGGAAAAGGAGGAGAAAGGAAATTATTGGCAGCCATCTTAGCCATTTTCAAGACTTGCTAGCTATATATACATAGAGTCTTACAGACATGGGATTTATGGGACACTGTGCAAAGATGAAATGAATGGTATTATTAGGGGAGAAGGGAGGAGGGAGATGGACCCACAGGGATGACAATCTTGCCATGTGCTTTATTCCACCAGCATTTCCATGTAAACTGCAGCTGCATGGCAAAAGTGCTGACCTGGCACTTGTTTTCGGTGTCTGGGGACCGGACATCGATCCCCTGTCCTGGCGCATATTGATTGGCGATCGATTACCATTGGCTGCATGCCCAAAGCGCTTCAAATCTGCCTGGGGACGTTCACTAACCGAGTCCTTAAAACATATCATTAATTGTAAAAAAAATGTTTGAGGAAATATATGCAAGACACCCGATCGCGTGTTCGGTCTTTACCGTGTAGAGCAACATCATTTATTAACGTCCCCTCCCCTTTTTCACCTACGTATTTCTTCAGCAAAGCTCGATTTCAGTAAGTTCCTCCCAAAGAAATTACATATATGAAGTCTCCACACATAACAAAATGGTGGCCCTATTGAGGAAGAATCCGAGATTCATCGACAAGAATGTGCAAGAGCTCCTCGTTAAAACAGACATATTTAATTACTGTTTCAGCCAATAAAATCGACGTAAAAGTGGGGAATTCAATGGTAGCTGAAGTACAAAGCACAATGTTTGTAATTATTTTTGAAAATGATAGCCAAAAAAAATTGGGAGATTTTTCGGAACAAGAATTATATTCGTTGTACGTACACGTTAAAAGCAGTGATAACTATTGCTGGAAAAATTAAAAGCATTTCAATGAATGCTGAGTTAGGAGGCTGAATATGATTTGGGAAGTAGTTTTCGAACTGTCTTGAATAGCAGCCGCACTTGAGTTGCTGCCAGATTTAGCGAACGTAAAATTTCCACCTCGAGCGACAACCGCGATCCGCATTAAAATCAGTTACGGCAAAATATCGACAGGTCTGCGTATATTTGGTTGTACAAGCATAAAGGCATTACAGTTTTCGAGATATACTGCAGTGTCTGAGAATAAAATTTGCCCGATAGTATATACGTCAATCGTATAGTATGGTACGCGCGTGAATATCTACGTACGTAAGTAATGAAGTATCCTTAAAAATTATATTTTTTACGGAAAGAAGGGGAGGAAAAAACAGAGTGTCCTTCTCACACAGGTGTGTGTAGTAGAGGTGGACGTCATTCAATTAGTTTGCTCGCCTGTGGCTGCCATATTTCACCCTAATTCTCATTAGTTTGGTCCGCGGCGCGCAAAGACAAGAGAAAAGTTTGCAGGGTTGGAGTGACGGCGATTGGATTGATGAGTAATGGCGAACAAACACGAACACTCAGCAGGAAATGAAGGCGAGCCTGGTGCAGCAAGCATCCCTCTCCTATTTTATAGAAGAAATCCAAAACGCCGACCAATTTATTGCAAACGAGCAAACAAACAAACAAAATGCGCAATACCGCAAGATCCACTGTTCTTCGAATGCTTAATTGGAAAGCTTTGTTATATCAAAGGATGTTTTTACAGTCACCTGAGAGAGAGGGAAGGTAGAAGCTGAACTAGGCACTAACATCTCCCAGAATCCTATATTGAATAACCGTCTTTTTTCATTTACCTTGGATCTGTACATGATTGATTCCTTGAGGGCCATTCATTACAAGCCAAAGGGTAAAATGAGATCAAATTAGTGTGATCAGTTCAATTCATTGGCAATCCCACATTGTTCTGCACTGCAGAAGATAACCCTTTGACTAGATCACATCCAGTGATCGATAATGGCAAACACTACATAGATTGTTGTCATAATTGAGCATGGTTCAGATAGTTGTGTCCAGGAATTTCAGGTTTGCGATCTAACTAGTATATGGGATACTTAGTTATCATAAAGTGTAGCCGGTAACCTGATGATGGCGACTGAAAATTAGCTTAGGAAAGCCATCCGGATCACGTGTCGTGCCAGGAATCTGTCATATATGGGTATAAGGATTTGTATTCCTGGTTTAGCAAATATAAATGGATCTCATTATGATTTGACAGGCTTTGGGATTGTAATTGCCTGGGGAACCCCCACTGATTGATCTTTTCTAATAAGCACTTCCCACTTGGATGCCTTATAAGGTCAACTTCCGTCAACGATCCTGAAACAGATCTGGGTTGTCCCCCACCAACATGATTGACCACACCTTGGTATCATACCCCCTTCATTGCTTTAGTTTTCGTAAATTGTAGCTGGTAACCTGATGATGGGCACTGAAAAATATCTTAAGAAAGTCATCCGGATCACGTGTCGTGCCTTAAGGAATCTGTCATGTGTGGGTATAAGGATTTGTATTCCTGGTTTAGCAAATGTAAATGGATCTCATTATGATTTGACGGGCTTTGGGATTGTAATTGCCTGGGGAACCCCCACTGATTGATCTTTTCTAATAAGCACTTCCCACATGGATGCCTTATAAGGCCAACTTCCTCAACGATCCTAAAACAGATCTGGGTTGTCCCCACACCAACATGATTGACCACACCTTGATATCATACCCATACCCCCTTCATTGCCTTTGTTCTCGATTCATCTGGTTGTTAAATCACTGATTGGTTCATCGTTGTGCTGAACAAGAGCAACTATAGCAAGAAGCTGCTCTTTGACACAAACCAAACTATCTGCACCGGTTCCTGGAAGAGTCCAATATCCCCTTTAATGCCCTGATTGGTGTTTGGTCACCCTCTTCCTGTGTGGTGTCATAAGATCACGTCTAGCCAAGACAGACTATATACAGTCTCAAGACATTGCAGTCTTGTTGCCTGATTGCTGTATTATATACCTTTTGAAACAGGAAAGATTGGGACAAAACAAGATCTGTGAGGCAGTAATTTTCATGATTAGATGGACCTCGCGAACAAAAGGGTCTGTAGTAATGTTTAATGAAGTTATAAGTAAACAAATCTATAAAGTTCCATAATATTGTCTGCATCATTTCATAAGACATTTAAAATATACATATGAAAGATCAACTGATGACTTCTACCCGGTTTTTATTGCCTTAATAATACGGTTTAATTTGACGGTGTTAATGCGCAGTTCCTTTATATGATTAAATGGGGATTCGTCCTCAAGAAGGCCGCCATATTGGTTGGACAGAAACTATAGTTAAAACTGAAATATCCGGATTAGTTTATTGTGGCTGAACCAGAATCGTGCATTTGCGCATTTTGCTGCTGCCGCCACGAGAGGCCGCCACTGATACCAGCTGTTGATATTATTAGCCTATCAATCACATTTGTGTCTCTCACATAGTCTAGAAAGTGTAGCTGTAATGCCTTATTAGACAAGGTTTCTTTTTAGCTGCTTTCAGATGTTTTGAAATTAGAAATACGCGCGTATTTTGGAGAGTCGCGAGCGGTTGCCGTTACGGGTCGATATTCTTTAATTTCCACCTTACAAATTAATAAAAGAACTTAGGAAGTCGGTCAGCTGGGATCCATAACAGGTAGAAATCAGATTGCATAAGCCAAAGCTTCCTTGTAACTTGCTGGGAAAAAAAAGAATATTGCCATTGGCACGAAAGACACGATACTGACCCTGCGCAGTAAATAAATTACTTTTTGCTTGTGATATATGGGAAACATTTAATGCAGCACTTTTTCTTCTTCTTCGGTGAATAGTTAAATAAAAAAATGCTGGAAATATTGTTCCGTGAAATAAAAATTGAATAAAGAAGATGTGACCCCGCGTTGCGCATTCGAAGGTTAAACTTGGCTGATTTTCTTCAGATAAAGATAGAGGATAACAACAACAACAACAAAACAAGCAGAAAATGAGGAAAAAAACCTCTCTCTCTCTCACCACGAACATAACATGTACAACTGTAGCAGATAAAGGAAAATGCGAGCTGTTCCCATGAATTATGACAATTAAAGCGACTTGTGGGCACAATGTTGCTGGGTGCTCGAGTGGGCCAACAATTAAAATAGCGATAGAGAGAAGTCTTTTGAAAAGCTTGCAATAATGCTGGTGGAGTGGCAAAACGCAGCGAATTCCCTCAGCTGAATAGCATACCTTTTTGCCTTCTTTTGCAGCTGCACGTGTGAAAAACTGGAGAATAATAATCATGGCACCGACAAGTCATGCGCGCACAACGCTGCCTATTTTTATTATTATTATTCCATGTCTCTTCACTCTGTCTCACCTTTTCTTTTCCAACTACTCGTTCTTTTCTCTTTTTGCACAACCCTGCTTTTTTTTCTTTCTTTCCTCGCATTCAATAACTGTAATTAGGTACCGAGTGTTGAAAAGCTCCCGCTTCATCGCAAACATTTTCCTCCCCGTATCGTCATTTTCATCGACGAGCCTGAATCATGCTAAAACCAATGCCAGCAACACTTGTCCATAATTGCAATCGGTTATGAGGGTTCACTATACTCCAGTCGAGTTCAAGTTGGTCGGATATTTCCTGATTAACTGAATTTAGTTTGACGCGGCAACTTTGTCGCGGCAGTAAGGTATGCAGTCATCCCACTACTTAATGACATCTCACCAATTTCATCTGTCTTTTGTTTCAATGGGAAACTTTGTATGTAATATGACTATATTTAAGTCCAACTCATGTGTGTAGTATTTCTTGATTGGCTGAAGTTGGCTTTACGCGTCAACTTTGTCATTGAAAGGTACAGTTAGTCCACTGCTTACTGATATTTCACACAAATTCAGGCATTCATTTGTGTATTTTAATGGGAAACTGTTTATTAAATGTGACTACATATACTTAATTCCAACTCAAGTTTGTAGTATTTCCTGATTGGCTGAATTTGGCTTTACGCGTCAACGTTGTCGTTGAAAGGTACAGTCAGTCCACTGCTTACTGACACCTCACCCAAAATCATGCATTCATATGTCTATTTTAATGGGAAACTGTTTATTAAAACGACTATACTTAATCCCAACACAAGTTTGTAGTATTTCCTTTTTGGCTGAATTTGGCATTACGCGTCAACTCACATCTCACCCAAAATCATGCATTTATTTGTCTTTTTTAATGGGAAACTGTTTATTGAATGTGACTATACTCAAGTCCATTTCAAGTTTGTAGTATTTCTTGATTGGCTGATTTTAGTTTAGCTGTTAACCTATGCTGTTTATTAAGTTAACTTTTTGTATATACTCGAGTTGAACACAAATTTGCATTATTTCCTAATTATATCTCAAATCATTACTGATATAATTAATAGTACTATAACAATACTTCATTATATACTCAATTCCAAATCAATTTAGCACTATTAAACTGTTTCCCGATTGGTCGAGTATTATTAAATGCTGCAATTTGATTATCTCAATTAAATTTGGAGTAAATTCTCACAAATTTATTACAAAATACTCAAATGGTTTTGTTCTCGATTCTCTAAGTAGCAATTAATCTTATTAATGTTAGTTTTTTGATTGTCTATATAATTAAGTGAAAATACAATTTCTTGATTTTGGAAATACGTATTTGTATATTTTAAAATGGCTCACAATTCGAATACAAACCTCCTATTTATATCTGTTCTCCATACATTTCAAGGTTAAATGTGTTTTCATACTTTGGCTAACATAATTTTGTAAAAAATGTTTTCAAGGGTGAATGTAATTTTTTTTGTTTTGGAGAATTTTTGGAAAGAGTTGGAGAATCAGGTGAATTACATCAGCAAATTTGGCAAGAAAATCGTCAAAATCTTGACGCACTCAACCATGTTGCCTACATGGCTGCTATACAGTACTACACATTTATATTTTGATATTGGCAACTTTTTTTTCGTGCAGATTTTTATTTTTTTTCCCTCTCCCAAACTGACTTTGCGAATATCCACCAGTTTACGGCTCATTATAGAGGCGAATTTGGCTAAAAATGAAGCAGAAATCCTGAAGAGGGTGGTCTGAAGTGAGTAAGCAACTATTTTGCTCCTTTCCAGATATAGTACTTCTTATATATATAAAAAAAAAAATAATTCTGGTCCGTGACGAATGAAATTTTAAGGACTCGTAGAAATGTTGCAGACAAAAAATGCTCAAGAAGGCCAAAAACCCTTCCAGTCTGTGAATAACACTGAGTAAAAACGTAAAAACAGCAATTTCTATTTAATTTCCACAGAAATCAGAAATTCGCAATCTTTATTGTTACTTCATTCACAAAAAACTCTTAAACTTTTGTTTAGTTGTACCTTTCCCTGACACTCTACGTAATTTCTGCACACAATTAACACAGTGAATTCCGGTTAAATGGGACGCTTGGGATGAATAGTATTTATTATATTATCTTGTCCTTAATTTAGTGCAAACTCGAATTTTGTAGCTGATCAAAATCTGATCACTATGAAAAATGACAGTTGTGTTTCTGGTATCCATTGGTTTGGAGTGACTTGGCGAGGATGGGATTCATGCGATGGAATCATGGTGTAAGGTTTCATGTCACCGTAGCGCCATGTGGTGGACAATGTTTTTAGTCACTCCGTGCTCACGAACACGGACCGCCATGTTTTCTGCCGTGATACAGGCGGCCGACTTGTATCCGAAATTTCAAACCTTTTTGGGGTAGGAAGCTTGGGGTTTTTGGTCTACGAACCTTGTCCGGTGTGGGACGAACACAACCCGCCATAAATTATCGAAATCGGTGGAGCCGTTCCAAAGTGATGTGCAGACAACGGTTTGTGCAGGTCATTTTTATATATATCCCAAATTATAACCCTTTTGGGGTAGGAAGTTTGGGGTTTTTGGTCTACAAACCTTGTCCTGTGTGGGACGAACACAACCCGCCATAAATTATTGAAATCGGTGGGGCCGTTCCGAAGTGATGTGCAGACAACGGGTTGTGCAGGTCATTTTTATGATGTAGTTTAGGACCTTTACCTTCAGATGATAGCAAGCTAGGTGTATTTTGAGCAGACTTTGGACCTCAACCACCTGGAATCAGAAAGGGGGAGAACAAATATTCATCACATGTCAATCTTGTTCAAGAGTTACCTTCTAAATAAGGGAAGGAGTTTATATAGAAGGGGTTAAACAGAAAGGACCTAAGCTCCCCCCCCCCTCCATCATCTGAATTGACATGCATTGAACTGGTTGTGAGGGTGTCACTGCCATCAACCTGCTTAATAACATTGCTTGGTAGGGAAGGGTGTAACAAGCAAACAAATTAGTGTGCAGCCTATCCACTTGACTGCACCAATTTCTAAACGATGAAGGTGTTGGGGAGTTTGGGAATGGGATGCAGAACAAACACAACAGTCAATGTTTGGCATACTAATTCCCCAGTAAATTACACGGGAAGCAGAGTTGTTGGAGCTAGGTTTCTCGAGGTTTCGGAGAATGGAGCGAGACAAATATTGCGTGATAATTTGAACAAAGTTTGCTCATCGATCGAGCCAATATCATCGACGGAGCCAAATTGGTGTGGCCAATATATCTCCTTGGAGACGGTAGTGTGGCCCCACAAAAATTGATGCCTTTCAATGCAGACAACGTGGCCTTTGTTAAGGTGGAAAAGGGAAAACGACTTGCCGGTAATTACTATACTTTGCTGCGTGCAGATGAGCACTGAGAGTAAAAAAA
>WWPM01017619.1:0-11748 GCA_023279145.1 Glomeris maerens | reverse complement strand
TATACGACTGCGAGTGACGTCACCAGCGGTTGCGGATTAGGGCAGGTGCGGCGCTCGAGGCAATCGTCTCTTTTCCCCTCGTCTTTTCTCAGAAGACGACAATCATGGCGGCCATCATCAAACAAAGTCAATGAAGAAGGAGGGGAGGTGTGTGTGTGTGGGGGGGGGGGGAACTTACAGGTAAAGCCACCCCTTTTATGCACACTGGCCTGGGGCAAAGTGGCACTACCAATCAGAAAACTTTCTTGGAAGAAACTCGTTGCAACTAGGCAACTGAGATGGACGCCGTTGTGAGGTTCAACAACTACTACACGACCATAAACAACTACATGCACACAACAACAATGGGAAACGACCAAGCAAATATACTGTCGGCGCTCGCCGATTCGCGGCTTTTTTCGAATGCACTCATTGATTAAATTACGATGTTCATCGAACAAGTAATCGTGATATTGGGTAATACAGACTCTAATAATGTTAAATACCGTATTTAAAAGGTGGAAAACAGGTTTAACTACGAAAATATTCTATTTATAAAAATAAAGAATCGTACTTCGCGGAAACTCGCTTAACGCGGTTCCGATTAACCGCCATAAACGAGGGCCGATTTTCATTCTTCTCATCTCGATCACATTTATGTTCATTTTAAATTGTTATTTTTCGCTCAGGTCTGCTTTTAGCAACAAAAACTAATATAGTATAGTAGGCTTACATCTCAAGACACGCCCCTTCCGGAAGTTGCCCCAAGATTAACTAGTTCCCAGTTTAATCATACACAAGTGGCTATATTACGATTACAAATCGTCATTTCTCCTGATATTTATAGCGCGGTTATTAGTGTTTAAAGCGCCACCTTGTGACTGAAACAGGTACTTTTCTGGAAAACGCAGGTAAAAATTGACGAATTTAACCTAAAAAACACGTCTTTGATTGTGCCGTTAGGCGTATCACTATACTGGCACCTTGCATTCAGCTGTAATAACGACTTCAAACCAGCTTGTGTGAGGAAAATTTTAGGCTAGATTACAGATTTCCAGAAAACTTTTATAGGAGATTACAATTACAGTTGCGTAATTGGCGATTATAAGAACACACCTTGAAATCCAACTGCCAATAACATCCAACAGTCATTGTTGTAGTGAACACTGAACAACACTGTAATCGACAAATGCAACTTTAAACCGAACCGGAAGTAAATATGATGCCAGCTGTTCAGATCAGAAAACCACAAAGGGGACGTTCAAATCTTACGTCATCATTAAGCAGAGCAAAACAAAAAAACCCACCTATTTATTAAACAGCTCACACAAAACCATTACTCAGATTAGTGACAACTTATCGCTGTTAATACCACATCACGTAATTCCCATCATTTATGGTGTCATTCATAATGTGATGTCTTACCAAAATAATGACATAAAAACACTAATTCCTCATAACTGATATACATGTGTAACTTTTGTATTTATTGCTCAATGAATGTTGATATGACAGCATAAAACCAAAGTTCGATAAGTATACTTACCACACCCATTGAAACGATGCGTTAGAAATGAGGCGTAAAAGTTGTTTATTGAACGTAAATACCGGATCACCCCTGTGAGCGTGTCGGAATTCGCGCGGCATCACTCGTTTTTTCGCTAGCGTCATCCCCCAGGCCATGCCAATGGAACTAGCTTTCCCGTGAGCGGACGCACTCCGATGACGTCGCAATGCGTTTTGGGTCTGAGACTGCGGCACCGTGATGGCGTCACAATTTCGAATACCCCTACTGTGCTACCTTTTTACCTTGGTCATCATCATCATCCGCATCCCGCCAATCTACTCTTTTCTCAAAAACAACGCCATCAACTGCTCAAAACAAACTCAAGCTCCTACCAAACCCCCTCTTCCGAATATCTAATCCATGGATTACACCGTATTGAATAAGAAAGCCATGAAAGAAACGGCATTAAAACGAAATCTACGAAATTCAAAAGAGGACAACAAAGTTGACGTCCACATGAAAATGGCGGCGAATCGCGGCAGAATTCGAACTATTTTCTTTCTCCCTTTTCCCTTGCAACTCAAAACACATTAAAAATGTTAAATAGCACTCACTTGAGAAAATATCTCTGGCCAGACTGTGTTTTCGCCATATCCCAACCGGGTGGCAGCGGCAACTCATCAGCGGTCATATCGTAACTTTGATGTCGCAGATGTTGTTGTTGTTGAGCGGCAGCGGCGGCCACCGCTGCAGCCGCTACATTTAAAGTTTGCTGAAGAGTTGCCGGTGAAGAATGAGCTCGAAAGTGTTGGATAGGCGGCATTCCGGCCGAAGACGTATTGTTGCTGCCATTGTTGTTGCCGGGCGAAGCGGGGGAAGCGACGAGCGGCGGCGCAGGAAGTTGCGAATGCGACGAGTCGCTACTCGATTCGCGACTGTGCGCCGCGGATTGCGGAGTTCGCGAGCCGCAATCGGGTGGATTGAAAAACGAAGCGGGAAACTTGCGCATGCGCATAGGCACGGCCAAAGCCTGTCCTTCCGCAGGATTCATAGCGACTTTGAAAAGCGCGTCCAAGTCGGAATCCGAGTCGCCGCGAACGTGCAGGATCTGGTTTGGCTTCGGATCCATGGCGATTTTCCGTGTCAGCTGTTCGCCAAACTCCTCGTCGCTCCTCCTCCTCTCGCCGCCGCACTACACACCGGCGTAGTGATCAAAATCCTCGGCTTTTCATCCGTCGCCGAAGTTGTCCGACTCCACGGACCAACGCAACCGTCTGCAACATCACTTTTCCCCGATATGGCTTGAGTACTACTTTTGTTAAGTTGAGAGGGAGCCGTTTTGTACGCATCCGCCAGGTGGTCCTCCGCGGTGGAGCCACTGTCGTACGAAAAGTAGTGCTCCTTGAATCTTCGCGTAATTATACGATTAAAATACGAATTCATGTGAATACAGTTCCGAAATCGCTACATAATTTGTAAAAATAGTACTTTTCTTACAATTACTTGCATGTACGATTTCTATTTTGAAGTATTCAGCAGCGGAGGTTTACAATGTTTTAACTCTCGCTTTCGCACTGTACACAAGCTGGCTTCTTGTACGCCACCCAACCAAAGTTTGAAGCCACGCCCGTAGGCGTGGTCACGACTAAGTCACGCCTTTTTGGGCGTATTTGCCTCGTCTATCGTATATTTTTGAGGAAAAGATTGTAATATTTTTCAGTTGTTCAACCTCAAATGTGTTTACGTATCAAGCAACATTTCGCCAAAAATTACAGAGCGTTTCAAAATAAAAGAAAATAATCGTGTTTAAATTTTAAAAATGAAAAATATAGATAAAAGTTCACTTGAAGATTCTAGTAAAATTTTGGAATTTCACGCTAATAATGGAAAAATAAAGGGCATTTTTTTATATTTCATAATGTAGGAACAATCGCAAATGTCATCAAGTGAATTGACGATCAAGTATTAGAGAAAACTTTAAGGAAAACATAAGTATGAAGTTTATTTTTCAATTTTCCACTTTTATTTTCCATACCTGCCTATAATAAATGTACTATTAATAACCTAATCCAACATTCTACTGATCATTAAATTGCCAACTTTTATTTGATATAGTACTACTTATCAAATACGAAGTAGTGCACTTCCTTATTGGCTACATTTTGTAGTTATTTGTGATTTCTTTTTTATCTGCTTCTTCCAAACTTTTCCTCAATTGAAAAACTATTCAACTTCTATTCCTGTATAAGATGTTATTGTAAATAAAGTTTGATCTAGAATGTCAGACATTTCAAGGAAATAAACAGTATTAATTTCTGCAACTAAATCGCAAGAATTTAAAAAATTACAATAAATTGGTAAATTAAATTAAAATGTTTTCTCCTCACACATTCAAATAAATGTCATAAAAGTGAAGATTGAATGTTTAAATTTTGCAATTTTCATAAGTGAATAAAACTTTCAGTATTTCTCTACCAAAAAAAAAAAACAAAGTTTATTGATACGAATTTCTTTTTACCTCGTTTAACCCTTTACTACCAGACTGTGTCTGTGTGCAGCCTTGACACACAATTTTCCACGGTGGTTTCCGTTCACTTCTTATTTTTTTGATTGAACATTGCTATGGAAATCACGTGACCCGGCCGCAGTAGGCCTATACCAATTTCTTTTCTTTTTTGAAAAATTGTATAAGCTGCCAAAAAAAGTTTGCATGGAGTTTTTAAAGGAAGATATGTGTCTACAGAGCCGTATAAGGCCGATTGTCTCGCCTTCTGAAACAAACACAATTGTCTATTTTCAGTGGCGACTTTTGTCTGCGAAAATCGCACCAACTTTTTCCCATTGGAAATCGTTCATCACCCACGTGACGTCATCAGCTCACACCTAATCAGTAATCACCAAGAAAACGAAATGAAGCAAACAAAAACAGCGGTAGCAATTCCAATTCGGCAAATATTGTATCCAGTTATTTGGGAAGAAAATCAAACAATGCAGAACAAAAACAAATTTCATTGTACATTTATGAACCATTTATTAGATGAGCTGTGAGATTGATGCCGGGGAAAACATAAAACGCCACCTGGTGAGGTGCAAGTGCGTAACCTCAAGGCCTGCTGTCCCAAAAGTAGCTATTTTCGCTTAAATAGATAATAATAACTGAACAGGTTGTATTTATAAAATGAAAACCTTCAGAAAATAGTTCTGCATTTGGTTCATACATGTTTCAAAACGTGCAATTGTAATATACAAATAAATAATTGTAAGAATATGAATTTCGTACATAAATCTCGTAATTCGAAGCACAATTGTATGACAATTATGAAATCTTGTAAAATAAACCCATGCATTTCGAGGGTTTACTGTAGCAATGAAGAGTATGCTTAGAGTAATACAAATAAAGAATACTAATTATTTTACAGCAATTGTACAATATCTAAATTGAGTTATGCATTTTGACTATGCTAATAATTAATAAAACACAATCTTTAGCATAAATACTTCATTGAATTTAAAAAAAAATATGATTGAACTTTTTAAAATAATAAAACCAGTTTAAAACCATCTTTAACCTGTGTGTGTTTTCGATTATTATTAGGCCAATCCTCTTAGAGCAAAAATCCTTTATCTTTCTGCTTGTGCAGAAGTTATTATCAATATGAGAAAAAACAAACAAAATAAATGATGCTGCGCTTTTTCCTCTTATGACTTTCGAAAATAAAAGTGACATTAATCTGAGCAACTTGTACAATTAATCAAAATTGACTATGTTACTTGTATAATAGCATGAAACAAAATCAGGTTTTCTGAACCGGAAAAATGCAATACTAAATTTAAAATAACATAGTAAATAATTGAAATCTGAAGGGAAACATTTGATTTAATACTTAATAAGTTCAAATGGGTGAATTTGGCTACTGCGATGAATTATTTCAAACAGGATTAAACTGGAAATAGTAACCCCAATTTGCCACATTTTTAACACACATAAACATAAACCTAACTTTAAAACTGACCACTAGCTATATTAACCAATTGTAAAGTTTACACTTTTACTCTCTAAAAATCGGAACATTGAGCACTTTCATTATCACATGCTCCAAATGACATGTTTGAAACGAGGGGAAAAAATGAGTTTCTCTGAAAGAAATCCGTGCCAGGGACAACATGAAGAGGTCAGAGGTGAAAGTCACGAAACACCCAATAAAAAAAAAGCAGAACCGTTGTTTTCAATAGTTTCATATGACAATGTAACACTCTTTGTTCTCCCAGGTCACATGACATCTATTAAAATCTGATCCTATTTGTTGTTTTGTCATTCTGGTCAAAGTTTGTGCGAAAAAAAAGACATCACGTATAATTTGGATAGTTTAGCCTTACTGGGAATCAACCACATAATTACCTATAAAAAATAAATATAACTTCATATGAACCCACATTAGCACAGTTTCCTTACAAAATGATTACCATATAACATTTTAATTCAACACTGATTGATGTAAAATAGCCTAAATAGTACTTTGTGCAGCTGCAAAAACAGCAACACCTTATCTGTGATAAATTAGAGTACCCATCTTTATTGATTACCATTATTATTGATCATTATTTGACACTTTTTTTTTATGTTCAGCCATCACAGTGCGAGGAAAATTTCAGACGACAATATTCTCTATAGAATTATGTACAACATGCCTATATAACTACACAATCCTTATCATTTCATATTTCAACATTTGGAAAAGAATACAAATATATAGAAGCTGTTGCACGATATAGGGTATACATAAGCGAACAGTTTAAAGTATTTATATGTATAATTGAATATGGATTCTAGTAGTAAAAAGTAGAATATTTGGCATGTCATCGGAAGATTATCGATATCGATAAATCAAAGATGAATGACATTTCGCAATGATTTTCTTTTTACATCATCATCATCTCCACCCATTGTCAACAAGGTAAATCTTATCAGAGATAACCAGTGACGTCACCAGATATAAAGAGATTGAACAATCCTTAAAAAGTTGGTGGCACAAGTGTCACTTTTTAAAGTTCATTCTCATTTATCAATTGATATTTGGCATCACACTGTATCAATAAATAGTACCATACAAACTTTTTGTGCAAGTAAAGAGATTAAAAAATGACTTTTTGTTTGGAATTTCTGTAAGGCAGATTCTTTGGGGAAATATTTCAGTAAATATATATACACCGGATAAAGGAAAAAGCAATTCTAAATTTCCTCAAAATTAATGACTTGTTTAATGGCCGGATCAAAATAAAAACACATGTATAGGCCTATACTGGACAAAGGATGCAGCAGAATTTTCTTTTCTTAAAATAGTCTTCAAAATACCAAATTATATTTAAATCCGAATAATAATCAAGTCAATTAATATACTTTTTATAATTATAATCAATGACGAGGTGAAAAACTTATATTTCATTTATTTTCACTTATTATGGTTTACTTTTTATTCAAATTTGAGTTTAGAAATTTAATTGCCACTGCGCTTTTAGTAACTATTTCTGCCCAATAAAATATTCGAGGTGCATTAAAAAGTTTGTTGCACTTTCAAAACAGCAACCACAAACCCGTATAGATACATAATGAAACCTGACAAAGTAACACAACACATAGTAACAAATTAATTCAGCAAAGTAAAAGTATTTGAATCAAACAATATACGATATCTCTCGCAAAATTTAGATGAATTGTGTTGCTTAATTTGTGCTTATCATTATTTCATGTGCACATTATAGAAATATTTCTGCATCAACATCGTATTTTTTTTAAATTACCAAGTATAAGCTTTGTATTTGAATAAGCCTATGAAATAACTTCACACAGTATTTAAAATTAGAATTTGTTACATTTTTCATCAAAAATTCGGAATCCAATACTTCAAGTTGAAAAGAAAATCAATGAGCTGTGAATTAATATTTACAAATGTATCGTGTTACTTCGGAACCACCCTGCAATATTATACAGTGACAGCAAATTTAATATTAAATAAGGATCACCTGTGCACAATATAACCAATATAAAACATATACTGTATATATACTGCATTATAATTATACAAATATGCATATGTACTTCATACTTACCACAGTGGCATATTTCAATATGACAAAATCACAAGAGAACTTAGAACTGCATTGCATACAAAGAAAATTTATCAAGAAACCAGAGTCTGTTTGTTATTTATAAGATTGTTGGAATGTCTCATCATTCTGGAACAAACCAATGTCCAGTTATTCGTTAATTAATGGTCAAGTGATGAAAAATCCACTTCAATTATTTATAGAGTAGCTCACTTACTGGAAAATCAAATTTAACTTCCACATTGCCAACATTGGTTTTTGTTGAGAATTTCTAAGGGAAAAATACAGTCAACATTGTGTTGCATTGTAAAGTTTACCCTGCATCGATCGAGTTATTAGAAGAGTATATAAATACATGAATTTAGTAGAACTCGATTAAGTATGAAGAGGGAGATGGAATCATAAATAATGCACCATCACTGGCCAAGATGGCCGTCGTCCCAGTGTCGTCAATTTAACATAGGTCAGTGCTAGGCTATACTGGGAAAAAAATCGCATTTCATTATTCCAAAATTTGCAAGTTTATGCAAAAGTGACGATTGTCATTTCAGAAATGTTCCCAGCAGCTTTCATGCATCAGTAGCGCATTTTAAAATCACCCTTTTCTCTCTCTAAACTATCTAACTGTAAATTCCCATAATTCTTAACAGCCATTTTCACTGCTCCATATAAATACTAAATGATAAATTCGTCAAAATAAATTAATATTACGTATATTACTCAGGAAATAGGCAAAGAGCTATGACTCATCAGAAAGTGCAATAATTGTGTAAATTTAGTATATTGTTTGATAAGATGTGATCGTTTTTATGTGTATGACTGACTTTATAATAATCTTTATTTCGACCAGATTATCAGTCTATTTATCAGGAAGTCGATAATTTTGTCTGGAAGATTGTTTTCGAAAATTGGAACTACTACGAACTTTTTCCAGCTATCTATGGCAAAGTTTTCAACCGTTCCCCCGATAGATGGCGCCAATTCTCAGCATTGCATCATAGGTTAGGCATGCTCATAACCGGAGTGGAAAAAGTAATCTGCGCATGACGTCACCATACAGCACGAATTTCACGACTTCAACGATTGTTTTATTAAATGGAAAAAGAAAAAAAGTGGACCTTCAGGGTAAATTGAAGTCTTCTGAAAAAGAAAATAAAACAGGTTTTGAAATCTTGCATTGTTTAACCTATTCATTAAATATATGCCATTGCCATTCATGCAGACTGCCTTGTATTGAATTTATACTGAATATAAATTCCATAATTAGGAGCAACAGCATAAAAAGCAATTTAATTATTTGAACGCATTAAACAATTAATCAGTCCACTTGCCAAATTCAGAGATCAAAGTATTACTAAGTAGGCCAATGGTTTTCCAAACTGTTGTCATGTTTTAACTGTATTATGAAATATTGAAAAGCATTCATTTTGAATTTATAAAGTAACCCTAATTCAATTCTGCACGAAGATAAATAAATACTAATTTCGATCTTCAAAATTCCCTGCAAAACATATTTATACAGGAACTCTGTGCAACTATTTATTAATTTGTCCCGAATTTAAATTTTTTAAAAATATGTTAATTTATGGAAATGAACGATCACAATGTTTAATACAGGGAAATAAAGGATAGAGTCCCACAGAGGCGGGGCTAGAGGCGCCAGCCAATGAACGAGCATGCCTAACCTCTATGTTTGTGCAAGCTGACGGCCATCTTTTAAATGATCGACTCTCGATTTCTCTCATTATCATCGCCGCTTCCAGCGCTAGCCACACTACTTCCACCGCAAATCTGCATCTCAATCTCTGCCAACCGATGCTCCACTTCCCACTGTTGCTGACTCAATTTGACGCTCATCGAGGCGTTCTCGGCTTCGAGCGTCGCCAGCCGCTCGCGAAGCCGCTTGATTTCGGCAAGCAGCTCGTGAGTATCGGTCGCCGCGATCCCGCCCAGGCTCAGAAGAGGCTGGTGATGATTCCTAAGCGCAAACGACGTTTCGGTCGAATGCGGCGGCTGCGGCGGAGGCGGGGCCGCCAATGACGTCACGACAGCCCTGCTCGCAGGCGCCATCTGGGCGATGCGCTTGTTACTAGTGTTGACGTCATCGTCCGATACGCCCGACGTGGTGGAGGCTGCAGTCAGCGGCGAATCGAGTTTGCCTCGGTCGCTGGCGCTCACCGTCACGCTGACACTCGAGTAGTCGGATGCCGATGTTGGGGCCCTTGCGGGTGGCACGTACATCTCCAACAGGGGCACTCGACCGGACGATTCCACTAGTCCAGGCGTGCTCTGGCTGCGGCCCATGGCGACTTCAAGAGAGCGCACCACAAAAGCAAATAAAGTGAGAGAAAAAAAAAAGACAACCCATATTGAGTCACTATTTGGGAAACACGCAATAAAATATATATACAGTACACAAACCATAACCAATCAACACTTCTGCAGTATTGGCCAGAATGGATGCATCACTTAATGTTTTGTTAATGCTAACAAGGAAACTCATTCGTATACTGAATTTATTAATTAAAAGCTTGTTTAGAATATACCAAAATAACTGAAGATATTCGGTCTCAATTAAAGATCCTATATCGGCTTATTACACTGGTCTATAAGTCTATTTCAGTTCAATTGTTCAACCAAAGTTATTTTCAAGCACGTTCTTCATTTCAACCCTAGGGGAAATGAACATTTCAATACATACCTACATCATGTTGGCCATTTTGTAATGGTTTTTATGATATTCTAATAGATATTTCGATTAGGGAAAGTAACCATGTCACGATCACTTATTTTTCATCCCACCTAGGTCTAATAAACCTCTTCAAATGATTAGAAAACCACTGACACAATAATAGACCTGCTTTTTAAAATGGCAGGGGACGTGACCAAAAGTAGCATTTAATTAGTTTTCATTAGGTAAAAAGGCCCTTTTCTATAGGTATTAAAAGGCAAAGGAAACGTTTTTGCAAGAAGTACACCCGTAGATGATCCACCATAAACCGGTATGAAAATATTTTTCCGGGGGAAATCACAGCCATTTGACCGTTATAGCGAATAAACCGTTATATGGGAAACGTCATATCAAAATTTAACTGTTTATACGTAACGTCATTGACGAATAATCCCCCCCACAGCCTGAGATCAAATCGGATTTAGTTGGTGATCTTCATGTGCAAGTGGATGATCGAAAAGCAATTACTATATGATTTGCGGGGAAAATTGCGTTCTTTCGTTGAAAGGGCGTTAACCACGCCCATATCAAAATATAATGCAACTCTTGTTAGGGCCGCAAAATTCACCATTATTGGATTATGTGTGCAACAGTACAAGTACAGGTGTTTCACTTTCTTTCCAGGCTTCAGCCTAAAATCTAATCTATATAGGCCTAGTAAAGCACCATCAATGTGATACATGCCAGTTTCTTGATCAACAACAAGCTCATGACCCTAGTTCAAATAGATTTCTGATAAACTTTTTGAACTGATGAAAGGGTTTTCCAGAGAATCAAAACATTTCAGTTTTTTTATAAAGTTCCCACAATTTCTAAAAAGAAAGTGTTTTTATAAACCTATATACTGTGTCTGCATGTAGCCCTATTGGGATTTTTTCAAGGGTCTCTCTAACACGAAATGATGTCAATTCATTCACCTGTAATTGAGTATAATTAACAAAGTCTTCAACAAACGATCACTGCAGGGTCCATTCCGCACATCGACAGCTATTATTGGTCCTAACACTAGGGTTAATTGGTTTTGTCAATAGACTAGCTGCCTCTCATGTGACTGTTATGTGATATATATTACATGATTTTGAACGAATACAACCCGACAAGATTATTGTATAACAATAATGCAATTAATGATAAGGCCAAAGTACAAAACTATTTCAACTGATTATGGGTTGTTTGTAAAACAGCTCAAAAACTGAATTTGCCACTTGTAAGTCTTTCTTTGCAACTGTTTGCACCAATTTGACTTTCACTACACTCGCAATTATACTGTATATCTGTGTTGATGCATATTAGAATTTATCAAAATAAATATCCCAATATAACATACGCCAAGACATAAAGAGGGAAAAAAGAGAACAAATCATTAAAAGAGGATTTGCAAAAGTATTCAGGGAAGGAGTTCGATTCAAAATCTATATAGGTATAC
>WWPM01017615.1:0-14732 GCA_023279145.1 Glomeris maerens | reverse complement strand
AAAAAAAAAAATTGGCATTTCAAACTACGCCCGTTTCATTGTTTTTAGGGTAGCAATGTCAGTGTATATATCCTTGCGTAGATGAATGATGACTATTCTTTCAACGTCTTCACATAACATGGGGATGTAGAAGGGAGAATGTAATAATAACTAATAAAGAAACAATGTACCGATTGCACATGTATATTATCAGTTCACATTTGTGTATGAATGAATGAAACAAGAAATGCTTTGCAGTTGGTGAATTTGAATCAAAACATTCAAAGGTTTATGCCTTAACATGCATGCAACAGAGCTAACAAGAAAGGCATTACAGTGTCTAATCAGATTTACTGTGAACTTCCAAGTCGACAAAACTTTTGTTTTAACAGGAGAGAAATGTGATTAGAATAAATGTTGCCAGCTACTGAGTCTCTTCTTTGTGCAGAGTCCCTGCAGGATTGAACTTGCATTTATTGGGAAGACATCTTTAGTAGAGTGAAAATCAATTAATCCTCGCTACAGGAGACTTTCTTTAATCCCATGACACGCGTTGCACTCGCTCTTTACTTTTTACTCCAGAAAATCTATCCTCCTCCTCCCCTCAAAAGCTCGACAATCCATTGCATCGAAGACTTTCTGGACTCTAATTATCGAGCATTTGCAACTTGTCAGCATTTCACAGATCCAAATGCAAATCGGATTTCTCTTAACTGTCTTTGCAAGTCTTTTACATATCAGCTTTCCACATTAGCTCTTTCAATTTTTTAATTAAAGAACATTTCGGTGTCCCACTTCCTCTGGAAGTTCAGAAAACATCCACAGCGATTTTTCAACCAATTCGGTGATTTTTTTTAATAAACATTCATATTAAGAAAAAAAGACGAATTCTTATTGTTTATGAATGCTACGAGTTCCTTATTAACGAATCCAATCGGTATAGTGAGGATAACTTCCAACAAGAATTAAGATTTTGTGCAACAGTTATATTTTGATGCACTTCCTGTAAAATCGCTATAAAATGCACCAATCTGAACAATTATCTCCACAAACACACCCAATCCAGGGTTTTACGGATTGAGCAAGATTTATATCCTGAATAAAAAAAAACAACCTGCAAGAAGCTATAGAAGTGTCAAAATTGGAAGAGATTCGATGCATTCTATACAGTGCAATGAAGTTGTCCGAGATTGAGAGCTTCAGATTACCGACCAACAATAAGGCACAAAGAAAAAGAATGCCAAAATGGAGTTTCAATCAACCTGGGGGGAGGTGGCTATAGGATTACGTACTGAAGATGTCCACCCAGAAATTCGGCAAATGCGCAATACACGGTCGCATGTATAGGTACGTACTATAATAGTGAAAGAAAAGTGAGAAAGCAATAGGTGTTATAGCCCCTGCCCGTTATTTTCTCTCTATCTCTTCTACTCACGCCACTCCAGAGAATTGGGGCCATTTGCGAAAATAGCGACGAGCACAAATACTTCCATAGCCAAGGCCCTTAAAAAGTGATCCGTTGTGGGTAGAAAATCGGACCTGCAATGTACGTCTATCTACAGTCGCAGTTTGCAGTTTCCTTTTCCTTCTTTTTTGGGTCACGACCCAGCACCAGTCGTATATTCAGTAGGTCCACTGAGGGCCCATTACTACTCTCAGAGGACCACAGAGAGTTGCGACCAAAGTCTGTGTCGCAAACACAAATGGAGCTACGAAGTAAAGTTAGAGGTTCAGGTTTGGTGGTGCACACAATTGTCCACCAAAAAATACGTCAATTCAGACCAATTTGCAGATTTTATAAATACTTATTGCCAATGAAGATTACAGCAGGAATTGAACAATTGAATTTTTGCTCAAATGAATATAATATTCCTGCACCTGCATGGATCCATGCCAAAAGATTTTATTTATTTGGGTGAAATTACGCGCAGGATCAATGTTGATTAACATTTTAATATTTTTCATTACACATGTGAAATGCTATACGCATATTCTTGCATATGTGAACTCGATTTCATCATACACGTACCTTGCTTACATGCACCCAAAGAAAAGACATCATCCATCACAAAGAGGTTCTTTAACTCGGCACACACACAGTACATACTTGTTTTCACATGCACAACGCAATGACAAGCCCCATCATCACCAACGACCCGAGAATGAATGATTACTTTGAAAATTAAGGCACTTATCAAGTATGACACTGCAATCCAGTGCTCTATATTCCCACCCAATCCATAATTAAACGCTGAAAATGGCTTTGAAGTAGGTTTGGTACAAGGTAAACACAGACGAGTCTGGCAACGTTCTTTCAAGGAACTCATTTTTTCGCTTGGCGAGTTTCGTATTGAAAAATAAATGCAAATCAATCATGAAATTGCAGGAAATTGAAATATCAAGTGAAGCAACTATACTCTGAACTAAATCACCCGGCACAATTTAATTTCCGCTACAATGCTGTTAATTAATTAAATTTCATACTACAAGGGCCACAAATTTTATTATGATTGTAAAAGAGAGTTTTTCAGTATATATAAATACAATTACAAGAATCTTTAGTTAGGGATATAGGCTACATTGTCACTGCGAAACAAGAAATACACACAAATTAAATGCAATTTGGCGTCTCATTTCTGGCACTAATACAACAACGATAATTGTGATTATTTTTTACGAGAAAAGGTCTCAGACTGTGGAATATAAGGATTACCACAGTAGGAAAACTATAAAGCAATATTTACAGACCTCATCCTAGGAAATATCGAAGAACAACTTGCTATGTACAGTAAGCTATACACATTTCCGACATAATTACATGTAATGTTTAATAAAAATATGACTGCTATATAAAGGTTATTGCTCGCTTTGAGTGTTAGTTAATCGGCGTCTTCTTTATCTCAAGATGTTGATCCACTCCATCTGCTAAATCCGGCCGAGTTTATAAACACTCACCGAGTTATGATTTACAGAAGCACGATTTTTCCTTCTAGGTTTGACCTCATCTTTCACCAAATCCCAGAGCTTGTTTGCACCGGCCGATTTTCACCGTTTTTCCACCGGATAAAATTTCATACCAACTCAGAAATGCTTCTCAAAACCTTTCTTTTATATAACAAACAATGCAACTCGTTTAAAGCCACGGAAAGCTGGAAAATACAGAGAAAATTGAACCAACCATCGTGTCAGCTTTCCAACGTCTGCAAATGCTTTTCTGTCAACTAAACAGAACCGCGACAAGATAAGAAGCCCAAAATGTCGGTAGACTTTCAATTAGCTTTCTTTTTTTTCCCACTTGCTACACAATTTTGTCACTGTCACTACGTAGCCCAATAATTATTTTGTTTATCCTGGTAGGCGAAGAAACGACTTGCGAAAGTTAATTAACGCATAAGACAGAGTTATTATCCAGATGAACAAGATCAAATAACATCGTAGTTTGTCATGCACAGGTGTCACTACGTTCCTCAATTACTGTCATCTTTGTACGAAAATATATACAGTATACATCTCATTTCAGCACATTGTACGACTAATATAATTGGCTATACCTTACACTGTAGCACGAAGTAAGTTTTCAACAGTTCAAATTTCAATATAGATTAGCTTACTCAAATTGGATATAACAAGCTCATAGAATATGCAGACTTGAAACGGGAAAACTAGGGTTTAAAGGACTTGAAATCGATCGGTGCAATGTAGTAATGCTTAGTAAGATTTGTCTACTTGTCTGTGTTTAATAATATTGGCACAAAAATTAAGGGACGTACTGAAAATATAAAAGAAGTTTTGAAGTAAACGTCCGCATTGTGGAAAATTATAATAATTAAAGCTTGTTATTCTTGCACAAGTGGTGCGAATATATTTCCATTACCGCATTTACAATCATATTACAGGCAAAATAATAACTATTTTTAAATTTCAGAGTTGCTTACGGATTACATTTGTACAGCTGTATAATCATCTCTCAAAAGATTAGATGTAAAACTTTAATCATAATAAATGTAATTTCGCAAAATTTTCATAAGCAAATTTCATTATCTTGCTCCACTTTTACAAGAAAATGGTTCAGACTATAATTAAATATATAATTTAACTATAATCAATATCTTGCCTCTTTATATATTACTGCTGTATAGAAGACATATTGTCACCAATGATTTCATCAAAAGTTGATCTTATTAGAAATGTTTCATTACCGGCAACTGTCAAACTGTATTGATTTGAAATCACAGAGACCACCAACCTTGCACGGCTCCACCTGTGCGTTTTAATTCACATTGCATACTCGTATAAGTGTTATACTGTGTATAGTGGTGCAAGTCCTGTCAAATTGACATGCACGAAGATACCGAATTGTTTATTCCATCAAGTCTGCAGATTTTGTAAATAAAAGATTGGAGCTACAGGACGAGGTTCTTGAAATCGAAGAAGGAATACAAGAGCATTGTCATGGCCTGGATCCTTTAACATTTCCGATTTCGGCAGCTGCACAAACCAACGATGCAAGGGAGAAAATAGGGCTGTACATCACGTGGCATGCGGCCTCCAGAAAGAGAGATACACAGGCAAAAGAGCACCGAGAAAAAGAAATATTCTGTATACGAGTGCGTGTGTCTGTGTCTGTGTGAGCCGTGTATCGGCCGAAAATGCCGACCCAATAACTTATATAAGAAGGTACAAGAACCATTGTGAGAGATAACGGCGAAATATGACCAAAGTGGATGGATCTGCAGAGTATATAATGGCGCCGACGAACGACATTTGCCCATGAAGAAGTTATCGGTGCGAGATGCAACAACCGAATTTTCGACGCCATGCATCATGACCAATGGAAAAAGGGGACACCCTACTGTATAATAGCAGTTTAAAAAATTGGTATCGTCAAATCTTTTTTTCTCCCCCTAGCTCGTTTTGGACCGCATCCAAACTTCCCCACAGAGTCACAGTTATATCTCTATAACAAATTACACTTTTTCCATCAACTACGATAATCGCAACTCTTTGAGATTACTTCGCCGCATTTATACGTTAACAGCGACCAATAATTTCATTACGGCCGACTCCAATTTTTAATAAACTCGATTTTGTGCATCACTGCTAATATACATGTGTTGCATGCTGCAGGTATGCGCTGCAATGCAATATTACTCCAACCGTACCGACTTCTATACGGTTTCTGTATTTTTTTTTTACTTTTACAACAGTTCATAAATTACTATTCGATCGCATTGCAGCAGTTCTGCAAAATATATAGAAAATTGCACAGTGTACGTATAGGTGTACACTGAAGAGGGCTTGCTTCATTGAGCCAATATTAACATATCAAAGTTTTTGCAGTGATGACACGAATTCATTATGCCTATATTTAAGTGCGAAACTGATTTAGTTTTGTACTGCAATATATTGATAGCCTTAACAAAAATTGTTGGATGTCGCATGCATGTCACATGCCTGCAAGGCTGCAAGTGAAACATTCACAGCTTTATTGCAGCTTTATTGCAGACCTGCACACTGCAGCTATGTGGCATGCATGTGACATGCAGGTGACAGCCAATGAAAGCTGCAAGTGAAACATTCACAGCTTTATTGCAGACATGCGACAGCTTTATATTTTTTTTGTTAGGGAGTACTTTCTTACGCGACCCTCCCAGTAATGATCACAAAGCCTACCTTTTTTATGAAATACTGCACAGATATACCTTCAGTATTTCTCTAGAAATAATGTTTCATAAACTTGTCCTTTTACAAAAAAAATATTTCATAAAATCACGTTTACAAATTTCGCACAAGCTTGTGTTAAAAGTTTGTTGTAAATAATTTTAACCTGTTTTTTTTTCTGGATTCATTCCTTACAAACAACAAGTCTTAAGATTTTTGAGAGATGTACGTAGAATAAATTATGACTGCTGATGCTGTGTAAGGGGAGATGCTGAGGCGCAGGAAGATCCCCAGAGGGGTGGTTGTAACAAGAAAGCAGAAGCTTGACATATGGGCACATGACCATGGCCATATGTAGTAGTGACGACAAAATTGAAGTGTGTTCAAGTGACACGTGCGAGCGATATATCTGGCGAATCTCCACCATCGGATCAACGGAAGCGAAGTGCAAGATGAAAAATGGCGTCACTCTTGTTTAATCAGCGTAATTACGGCCACGAGAGTCTGATCGATAGCTCTTGTTTACAAGCATCGGACCCACACTCAGAATTTTGTTCAAGGAGCTCCCTCTATATACTGTATTTCCCCACAGACCCAAGTCGCCAAATTGACGACTTTCAACATTTCTCACAATTGCATGCACACTGACCAATAGCCGATACCTTCATTTGGGTTTGAGGATAAGCGCCGGACTCACCTAACTAAAAATGTTTATAGGATGAAAATATTTTACAATGTACTTTGCCCGTTGAAGTTTGATGACAGATACTCCACTCATACTAGAAATAATTCCCAACACCTTTGACGTACACTAATGGTTCTGAAGAAATGAAACCGCATTTGGGATTACACACATATTTACCGTACTTTTTTTTCCAAAGTCTTCATCATTCTTTACATCTTTTTTTTTAAATCTGCCACCACCACAAAAAATTTCTTGGCAAACGTCCTCTGTGGTATGTCAATGTCACATTTAACCTCCAGAATAATCTCTAGACCAAATGTTTTTTCAACTCCTAACGTCTAAGGCCTGTTCAAGACAGACGAGGTCCAAGGTCACACAAATTCACGGGTCTGTGATTTTATGCGAAGTGTGCCCGACCTTGGGGCTCATCTTTCTTGAACAGCACTATAGTGTGTGCAAAGTTTGATCTAAAGATTTTATTCCACATTCCAGTCTTCTCATATGATCAGCATAAAGTCAAGAAACTGTTAATTTTCAACTTTAATCCCATTTTTGTTTCAGTTGATTTAAGCTAGGCATGGCCGAAATCCCTTTCCAGGCTCTCGGATTACACACATTTGCGAATGCGTTCTGAAAATAAAAGTCAGGGGACGAGAGAGACATCTTATAAGACTTCTTGTACTTCAACCGGAAATGAAAATGGAGTAATCCTCGCAGTGACCTCGCCAGACGCCATCTATTTCCGGTTAGCGCTCGCAAGTCACAATCACGGCTAACTCGTCCAGGGTGCACACAAAAAATGTGCGACACGCCGCCAAATCTGTTTCTCCTTCCAAACTCCGGCTACCGCAAATCCTCTCAAACGGAATGAAGTCAGTCGGAAAAGGGAAAAAATCGTTTTCTTACGATCATCACAAAGAGGCCTTCGCCAAAGAGAAGGCAAAGACCCGAGGCGTACAAAGAGGAATTCTCCAACAAGAACCATCGTTCCTAACTGGCATGGGGTCGTTGAATGGTGGTAAAGGCAATCGATGGGGCGAAAGGGCCGAGGGCGACCAATTTGCCCCACAACCCGGCCGGGTCAGGTAGACCCCAAGAGTTCTACTCGAATCTAAAGTGCTCGGGATAGAAATTATTTCTGCCCTCATCTCTCCTCTAACTCAAGTCTCTATTTCGCTTTTGACAGAAATTTTCCTTCTGGAGGAATGACTCCAGCAAGTCCGACTTCGAATCAACGGAATGATATGCATGCGACAGCTTTCATGCATGCATGCATATTGCACATTTGCCAAATACACGTCAAAGCACATTTTTGAAGATAGAGTTGTTTGCTCTGAAGCGGTCGCATATGCACGTGGCATGTCAATCAGATAGGAAGAACACCTAATCTTGCAGCCATCTTGTGAAGCCCCTATATTTCGAAAGTGCCTTGTTATGCAATCAACAGACCAGCTGCCTATAAACATCACAAACAAAATTCCCACAGAGGTTAATTGAGAAAAAACATTCCTAATTTGCACAATTATAAGTTCGTTTAGCCAACAAGGTAGAAAATCTCCAAACATGTCACGCTGTCTTTATAACAAGTTGATATCTTTGAATCTCTTATAATTTTCTCAACATCGTGTCATTATTTGATATTAAAACAATTATTCAGTTTGCTCTTGATCTCTATTCTGAAATCTAAACTAATCAAAATGCCAACCAAGTTTGTAAAAAAACATTTCATTGGGTGGGGTGACTATTAGCCCACGGGGCTGATGTCAATCTATGCGATCTTCAAAGGACCTTCAAGGGAGAATTTCTCTGGCCATAAAAATAACCTAGTTAAGGCACTTTTCCCCGACCTGATCTGATCCTGAATAAAATCTATATTTTTTTCCCTTTTAGCATTTAACTTTTCTATTTGATCCTGTATCCACAGAACATCTCATTGCTACTAATGATCATGATCGAAATCCACATAGGGATTACAAGAGTACAAGCAGCTCCTCAATCTCAGAAAAAAAATCGCAAAGTATTTTTTCCCCCCGAATTTGTTGAATACAACAGCAATACTGAAGAGAAAACGAGGATCGGAATATGATATATACAGTACTAGCTATAACGCATGCACTGACAAACCACAACCAGCCAAACAATTGTGGGTCGATACATACACGACCTGGGCAATTTCCAACATACGACAACAACAATGTGGAGGAGAAAATCCTTTGGACTGGAAGGAAAACTCATTCGGCAACACGATTCATCAGAGTGTTGGGGGACCCCCACCCATGGCGACAACGACTCAAACAACTCACACCCACAACCTCATTTTCCCCTTGCCTGTCGACAGTTGCCAACATTTCCTATATGTATGTCTTTTTTAATATCCACACATCAAACACTATATTCTGTTAGATATCACACCCTTACAAAATTGTCTCTCGAAATGCTCTTTGCAGCCGTGGCCGTCAATGATGTCAGTCAATGCATGCATATAAGATTCAAAAATGTGAATTTAATATACAAGTGTGAAAGCCAGCAAATGCATCCCTTACAAAGTGTAAGGCATCATGGACTCTACCGGACGATGCAGCATATAAAAATATCAGCATGATAAATAAATAAGAAATTCTGAGGAAGCATTAATATTTTTATGCCTGTAGTGTCCAAGAAATGCAGTGTATAACAGTGCATCACTATCTGCTTTTAGAAACAACAAATGCCTGGCTACCTTTTTAATTTCGCATAGGGAACTTAAAACTCAGAAAATATTTTCCCCGCTTCTTTCTCTTTCCTGCGCAAAATATTTACACCATTTCTTATTTCGAGATTGATCGACGCTTGACATTTCCGCTGCAAACCATTTGATTAAATATTCTCATAACATTTTCCGCTTAACAGTGTATTAATCTTCGTTGCAAATCGATATAGCATACAACATATGAATAGTATATACTCCATGTATTTCCACAATTACGTGGCAACCTAATAAACCTCTAACCCTGATATGTGCAAGACAAATTCCACGAATAACTTCTTAAGTATGCAACTGACATAGCATAAGCTGCATAATTTTTCATATGGCTAGTATCACTAAGGAGGCCATGATATTTATTTGTTTATAAATCATGGAGCATCCATCAATTTGGCAACAGTTTATCAATTTCAGATTAAATTTAACCAAAGCACACTAGATGGGTCGGCAAGTTTGTGATATTACATCTGCTTTTCCAATAATTAGTCGCATAATCCAACTTATTAATTTGCTTAGCTTAAACTACTGTACATAAATTATTCTGTAGGTACAGCTCTATAAACGTGATGCAATTTTTAGTTTGCTAAGCAGAAGATGCGGAAAAACAAGAATATTATGAAAGGAAATCGCACAAACAGGTATCATTTTTATTCGTGTAAGATCCACTTTTAAGCAGCTACATTAACTTGATTTGCATTCCTTGATTGTGCAAGTAGGAAAAAGATTACTTAATTACGCAATCCACCAAGTGTTGAAGGAAACGTTTGCGCAATTAAACATGTGGCCAATCGGGATCCGCCATTATTGACTGAGCAATAATCTATTTGTTGAGGATTAGAATTTTAATTGTTATACAATTATTGCATCGCTCCCTGATGGTGGTGGGTGCATAGCGCGGCAATAAAGACCGTTTCATTTTACTATCTACAAAACCTGACACCTAGTACAATATACATATATATGTATAGAGGAGCATGCAAACCTACCTTGCAAGCATGCAGGTGAATTTCCTCTGAGAAGAGCACACACCGGTTTGAAATAATCCCAACGTGGTGGTGCAGATGCTGCAGGCTGCTCAGGTTAGGCAAGAGCAAAACGCACACCATACATTGCGATGGTGACTTGCTGAGTGGATTCTGTAGTGTACTCCGATGCAGGCAGCAAAGACTGACTGTGGGGCGTGGGAGTGTGGTGCGATGTGTGTGAGTGTCTCTGTAGTAACTATTATATGTACTACTTGCACAGGCTCCAGGAGCAGACTGCGCAGTTTGTGCTGCAGCGCTCTGCCAACGCCTCTTTTATAGCTGTACTCGGGGCGAGTCGATTTTCATCGCAAACCGTCCAACAATTCCTTCTTGATCGCAGCTCCAACTCACATTTCACTCTGCAAATAAAAAGACAATAAAAATAGAAGCTAGCATGAAAAACTTTCAAAACACACAAGGTGCTATTCGGAATAGAGGGTCTTATATCAAAGAGTAGCTCAGATTTATGATTACCAATCACATAAAAACGATACTTTTAAAGTGACAGATTGTATATGCCATGCATCAGCCCACTACGAGTGTAACCAACATATGGGAATTGTGATTGGAGATGTCAGCAAAATTATAAATAATACCTAAAGCAAGTGATTTTTTCTTTATGGTGAATGACGCCCACTGTCTTTAGCATTCTGCATTTTCTATACAAAAATGTTTTCCTTTTTAAGTTATTAATATTTGGATAGTACAGCCAGAGATCCGAACGAGCTCAATGTTAAATAAATATCTGTAAATCCTTCGCTTTGTGATGTTAAAACTTCAGTATAGACATATCAATTTAAACAAATTCAAAAATAGAAAATCAATATTAAAGAATTTTTATTTACGTACTGTATATGATGAGTGGATGCTGGGTTTTCAATTTATTTCGATTACTCTTGCCTGTCCCATATAAACGTTGAATTGAACAAATACAGAAATCTCTTTTAGAACCCGATATATTGACATTCTTGTAGCATGCATGCACACGTTTCATTTAAATAAGATAGTATATGGTATAAAAATGTTGGATTCCGATAGCAACATGAGACATGGCCACATTTCTGGCAAACATGAGTATACATATTGCTTCAAAGTAATGTACAAGATCTACCCAGTAAGAAATCCCCCTACATAATATAATACTTTGTCAAATATCATTCAAGTATTTCAAATGCAATTCTCGAATATTGGTTATGTAGTAAACTAAACCACAGCTTGTACACGTGCATGCCTACAAGGGAATTGATCATACAGATATACCTATACTACTTGAAAATATGTTTACAGAAGAATAAAAACTCAAAAGGCGTACTCTTTTACAAAATTGCTACCGGCACTAGATTCAGATTGATATGTGGTTATATAAAACCGTATATTTCTTATTATACTTCTTTTATATTGGACTAGACTGCGGTAGTTTGTGGTTGGACTTGATATTGCTCCAGAGCAATGTACAGATTCACCAAGTTCCAACTGGATTTTGCAAAGAGCCAGAGGATGTAACACGAACACAGAAATGCGAATTGTGCATATATGCTATGAATTATTTTACAGATGTCTTGCTTATACATATTGCCTATCGATGAAAATTGCCGTGTTTGAAATTCACTCAATATCTCATCGAAAATACATGCATGTAGCCTATACAGAAACTATAATTAGAAAGCCGATGAAGAGAAACGCCGTTAAATACAGTTTTGCGTTGCCTGGATATTTAAAGTAGATCCCCCACTAATGAGGCAATTACTGTCAATAAACGAAGTACTTGATAACTGTCCGCGCTCTTTCCAATTAAAAATAAAATAAACAGTAACCATGCAGACGAAGCGTTGCATTTTTATGCAAACATTTCAATTGCATCGTATGCATGTGTATAAAAGGCTGCAATTTATTTTCCTTTTACGTCTAGGGCTAAACAAGGCAAGCGCAAAAACTGCTGGCTGAGCGTCATCTGTCGCACGCACTTCGCTAAATTGTCAATACGTCTAGGTGGTTCAATTACAGATATCCATGTACATATTCACTATCATCACACTGGCATTCTCGCATATTCATCACGTTTTTTTTCTCCCCTTATGTATGATTCTTACTCATGCAGTCCATGGGAAAGAAAAGTCATGCGAGAGAATAAACCAATAATGCAATCAGTCAATGGCACTCGGTTTTTTGTTTAAAAAAGCTGCGTTACATTGCATGTTTATACAATAAAAACATGGCGATGATGGATTATAGGTTCATATTTTCACATAGCAAAACAGCCGAGTAAGTTACTATCTATTTTTCTTTCTTTCGCAATAAATAACAAAATATGGATGTTGTTCAGCACTACTATATCCTGTAATGGAATCATTCATTGAAGTATAGATGTTCCCCTCTAACATAGACGATTTCAAACGAGACTAATTTTGAATGGGCTCAGATCATTTCATCGTCTTTGTATCAATGCGAATAATCATGCATCATCTTTGGAAACTAATTACAACATACAATGCTATTTCAGGACATAGCCAATCGCAAAGCTATTTTTAAAAGGGAATAGGTATGCAATTGAACTTGTTCCTTTATTTTTGTTCAAGTGAAAGCATTCATAACAGACTGCAATAAAATGTTCTACTGTTATTTTGTTTGTATCCAGGAGACAAAAGTTTTCATTGGTAATCTGACACCTCGTTAATAATAAGAAGGTCATGAATATTTCATATTTGACAGAATTACAAAGAATACAGAGTTGTTGAAATAGTTTTTGGTTAAGTATAGGTTAAATTACAAAATATATTTGCTTATGCGGTGTGGAATATTTCTTTTCGTAATCGCATTTCTTCCTTTAAAAAATCCAATTAAGTTGCTTGTAACCTTGGATTAGTGTTAATACCTATTCGTAGGCATGAAGTTCAATTAATTGTTGACAGGAATACAAATGTTTAATAGTAGTTTGACAACATTAAGTGTTTACAGAAAAAAATTAACTGATATACAGGGAATATTGGTGGTAGTTTGGAGGGAAATAAGACGATGATAGTCGATCACTGGACGGTGAAATTGTGCTATAATCAGCGCGATTTGAACCGGACACGTGGACAGTTTTTATGCGGTCTGCAGTCTCAGATCTTGATGCAAGATTCCGGAAATGCGTTCACTGAATTTTTGTGCACATGCCATACGCGTCACTGCCGCCAACATTGCCATATTGGCCCTTCTCTTTTTGACCGGAAGTTTGGTCGTCGATGATTTGGACCCGGTGTTCGGATCAATAGTGCGTAGGACTAACATCAGAATTTTTGGCGTCTACAGACGCCAGTTTCCGTAGAAAAGCCAACAAATCCAATCAAAACTTCTTGGTCGTTTTGCAATTGCAGCACATGTTTAGAAACTTGTGTGCTGTTGCACTTTCGTACAAAGAAAAGAATCAAACCGTAGTCTTTAAAAAAAAAAACCTTAAAAAGAACACACAAATTGTTATACTTTACGCACAGTATTTCATTTTGCGAGCTGCTCCAGAAACTCAATTGTCAGCAATTCCACAGTATTATTGCAGCTATTGAACGACACTGAATTACAATTTACAGTCATCAATGAAGATGGATTATTTAAACTGCATAAGAGTGAGGGAAAAATCATATAGTACTTGATGGAATAGTTAATGTCGGTTTAAACAGCTGTAGCCCGATACAGCTTGGTTTTAATAAAAAATGGGAAGAATTATTAGCATTTATCCTAGACAACTGGAAAATAAACCAGTAGAAAATTATAATCCCATTACTTTAGAAATTACATAAGTACATGATAACAAGTAAATGTTAAAAAATGAAGAAAAAATCTGTCAACATTTGTATCAAATATTAGTCATCTAATTTGTTTATTATTAAACTGCAAAATTTACGAATTACATCATGAAATGGCAGTTTGCAATTTTTCATACGAATTTCAGCGTCAGAGTTTCTTCAAACTTCCCGCCCCACAAATAGTGACAGAGATGCTAGCAAATGCTGCTACCTAGCGACCAACACTCGCACTTCAATCTTCTTCAAGCAATACAGGGTGTTTCACAATTCAGGGGACAAACTTGCAGAGTGCTTTTCCTGCATGAAAACAAGACAAAGTTCCTATGAACCCATGTCCCCAAACGCTTAGTTTTTTTGAGTAGGACCTACATAAAAAGTGACATCCATAATTCATGCTCCCCACATCTTTATTAGAAACGCATAATGAATGATCAATGGAAAGATGTGGGGAGCATGAATTATGGATGTCACACTTTATGTAGGTGCTACTTAAAAAACTAAGCGTTTCGAGACATGGATTCATAGGAACTTGTCTTGTTTTCATGCAGGGAATATACCGTCAGTTTGTCCCCCGAATTGTGAAACACCCTGTATACGTACAAGTTCTATTAAACTGAAATGTAGCTACGCAAACCTTAAATTTCGCAATTATGAATCAGAATAGTATTACTGATTCGTAACATAGGATTGCACAATATTTTTGTAGAAGTTATGGAATAGATAATTCCTTAAAAACCACATCATAAAATAAAAGCAACGTTTGTGCCTGAAATTTATAATTATAAGAATGCTTCAGCGAGTTCGTACTTGTAAATACTAATTAACTTATAAATTATAAACGCTGCAAGGAATTATTG